>VDFB02280790.1:0-34105 GCA_007258455.2 Sequoia sempervirens | reverse complement strand
ATATATATATATATAACTTGGGAAATATAGAAGTGGTGTAAGAAAGATAGATAAACATATAGAGAGGGAGTGATGGAATAAGACAGAAAGAAGAAAAGGGAGAAATAGAGATAGAAAGAGGGAGAATAGAGATAGAAAGACAGAAATAATGAGAGAGCGATGGAATGAGAGAGATAGAGGTGAGAGAGTGAAAATTATTACATGTATATAATAATAAGTATTATAGAAATTTTATTAAATTTCTATTATTTGATGTTTAGATAATATTATAATATTATTTAATTTAATGTAATTTAAAAAATAATACAAATGTAATATATAAATTTGTTAAAAAAAACCCCTTGAAAATAATATATCTTGATGTTTTTTTTATCAGTAATAATATATTGCTTTATTGAAATTAAAAAAGATATGTCAAATTACATCGGCTTATTTTTTTCTTGTAAAACCTTCTACCATGTAAAATATCATCTACTATAAACCCAATTTCTCAAAAAATTACAAATAATCGACATCACCTTTCTTGTATTTCCCATAATTTAAACCCAAAAAATTTTGCAACAAGAAACCAAAAAATTTCAAAATTCATGGTAGAGACTTATTTTATTGGTATGCCCTAGATGAGCTACCCGCTATTGCTTCTTCTTTGACCTCAATAAGATTTTTCTTCTTTCTAGGTCACAACTCCTTTTGCTCAAGCTACACTACTTCAACTTTTGCTTGCTCTATTATCGCCTCAACCTCCATTAATTCTACAAACAATTTGAGTGCTTTGTACCCATGCGCTGCATCCTCTCTCCATCTTGCTTTACACCTTCCTTCAAGCCATCTCACAAAGGAAGCACATTGTCTAGCTTCTTCATCCTCCTCATTCTCAAATCCCTCACTAATGTCTATGCCTACTCTTGTAATGGCCCATTGCAAGATTGTGTCCATTCCCTCTAGGTAATCTTTATGCACCAGAACCTTCATCACCCCTTTCACAATTTTGTCGAATCTCCCAAATCTAAGCCCCAATCCATTATTAATGAATAGATGTCCATATTCGTCTTGTACCTACACTTGAGTTTGTTGAACTCTTTCCCCAATATTAATTGCAGTGCTTGCACTAATCTTTCATTGTTGTATAGGAAAAAATCCTTTTAATCTCTCTGTTGATGCTTCACCATGGAAAGGGGAGAGTTCTTTCCTCATTGTAAGAGAAAAATTAGCCTTCATCTTCTCTGCAACACTAGACCCACCAACTCTTGTCCATAATTTTTGCATGTATTTTTCACCACAATGGAAGAAGTCTCGAGAGGGAAATACCTCAAGTGCTTAATAAACTTTAATTCTGATCCTTTTCCATAAATGAAAAGCATACAACCATCACCACCACCTAACACCTCACACATTCTCTTGATCACTTTATGATTTGGAGAGCATTCAATTACATCTTGCATTGATTTTTACAAGTGTACCATCACTCATTACGCTATCTTCTCTAATTTTAAATGCCTAAAGTCTTCAATTCTTGTTTCACCAACATCTTTAAGTGATAGAGCCCATTTGTATAAAGTATCTCCCTCTACATTTTCCATTCACCAAATATGACTTACATAGAAGTCATCAAAGGCTACTAACTCCTCTTTTATTTTTTCAATTATGTTTTGTAAATTCCAAATTCTTGTGCTCCCTTTCATCACTGCTTAGATAATTACAAGGGAATCACCCTCCAAGTGAATTTTTTAAGCCTGTAACATGTTTCTGAGTTTGATAGTTGTAAGTGTTGCTAAGGATTCAACTATGTTATTGGTCCCTTCCTCTAGCTTCCTAGCTCCTAGACCTAACACATTACCTCTCTAATCTCTAATAATAAATCTTTCTCCTAATGATCCAGGGTTTCCTTGAGAAGCCCCATCAAAATTCAATTTCTACCATCCCTCCTTCGACCTTTCCTAGCTAACCTCCATCAGACCCTTGGACATTGGATTAACCCAACCCAGGCCCTTAATGGGCTGATACATCTTGATGTTATTTATATATGTTATTTAATATTATTATCATTTTGGATTCCTACAATTGATATCTCTCGACGTTTTCTATATAGACTATGTAATAGGATAGATATGCTAGTTTATATAATAAAAAATTAATTATAAATATATAATTAAACTATTTATTATTATTATACATTATCTTCTTTAATAAAACTATTAATTATTAATACAAAATATTATATAATACAAAATATAATTAATATTAAATATAAATATGAAATTATTATAATTAATAATTAATATATTTTTATATGGATCAAATTAAATTAAAATATAAAAAATCTAATAGTTTAATTGATCTTTGGAGAGATTAGGAAAAGGAAAAGAGAGATAGAGGACAAGACAATTCTATATAGAGGTATATATATACTAACACTTGCACCTAAAGGAGGTTCAAGGATTGTGTCAATAGAAAACTATATGTATGTTGATATGTTAGAGAGTATGTGCTTGCAAATTTTAGTGATAGGTGACTAAGCATAAACAATTAATAATAAGTGCTATTTTAGGAGCTAATTGTAGTATAGCAAATCCCTCCACAATATGCTCATCAATGCAACTCCACACAATGAATTTTAGATGAGTATATATCATTTATATTTAATTGGAATGATACCAGTCTTTATAAATGATTATTTTGATTTGTCAACTGTCATTTTTATTAGTCAAGAATTTTTTATGGATACCATATTTTTAAACGTGCAAAAGCAATCACTGTTAGAGCTTCAACATATAATCCAAACGCATAAACAATTGAAAATAAATTTATAGAGAAGTTTATAACTATACACAGTAAATTACTTAAGTTTGAGATTAGTATTGTGAATATAATAATTAATGCATAAAATTAAAAAATAATATATATAATAATATTATAATCTAATAAAATATAAAACAAAATTATTAATAATAATATATAAATAAAATCATTTTCTAAACGACTTACCAATTAGACTCATGTACTACACAAATATATGTAAAAAATAAACCATTTTTTCTCTAATTAACCTTTCACACCTCTTCGGGGTACCACAAGAGTGCGATTGATAGTAATGCTGATTCTAGAACATGGTCTATACAAAATTGTGAAAAAATGTTTAGATAGATTTATCCAAATATGATGGAAAAAGGAATATTATTATAAAAATATAATTTTGTTTTTATATGTTTAATTTGAAAATATTATGTTTGTTATTAAATATTATTCTATAAATATGTAAACAAATGTCAAATTTAAAATAAAAAATAAATAAATTGTTAACACATTCGTAACAGTATACTCCAACTTTTACTTACATTGTAAAATACCTCTTTTAACATTATTAAATCCAGCTTAAGATACAAATAAGAAAATAGACCTCAAGATTCTATCAATACACGAAAAAACATGCTTATCATTAGCAGCTGAAATAATATGCCTTATTGTATTTTATGGTGTCAGTCAATGGTTCATCTGGAAAAGGATCTCAAACTTTTTACAACAATCAAAAGTATAAACATAATTACTCAGAAAGAGAACATAATATTGATATCATAGAACTCCAACTTAGAAAGCCCTCAAACAAGCCTCAATAAAGAGGCTTCTCTTTATTTTCGATAGCTAGTAAAACTTCTCAGGCATTCGCCACAGAAAGCATGCTATATAATTCACAAAAATGCACTGAGATATTCATCAACAGTTGTGTACTTGACATCTGGGTATAGCTTACTGCCCTCAACACCATCAGGTCCAATTTTAAAATTGGTTTGATCCCCTTTCACATAAATGGCGTGGTAAATAGACACCATGTAATTTCCTGGAAAAGGTGTATCTGCATCGCCAAACGCAGTTCAAAAGGGTGTTAATTTCACTGAATATGGTAAAAAATCATATGGAAAGTATTGAAAATCCTTCAAATTTTAAGTACTTCTAAACTTCATAACATAGATTCCAAATGATCCAGAGGTATCTACACGACTATAAGCGTCATCTACAATATAGGTGTGAGGGAATAAATATCGGAACCATAAATCATTTGGGTCTGTCTCTGCTTATGATGGATGGATGGATCTGTACTAGTAGACTTCATTTCTGATCTAGTGTGATACACAAATTATGTTATTGGTAAAACTGTTTGGGCAAAAGAATAGTAACAAATTGGTCTTTCAGAAGCGACCCTCATATGAACTGTTTTACTAAGTTTTGCATCCAACAGAAACAAGTAATACCCAGAATGCGTAAATAGTATATTCCCTAGCTTAAAGTTTCATCCGCCAATTTTTATAGTAAACCATCGAATCGGGGTTGCAAACCCTTACCTTGGATTAATTTAAGAACCTTCTCCTCAGATAGATAGACCTTCTCCAAAGTCTTCCCTATCTTTGCCTCCCAAAGGGCTACAAGGTCATTGGTGGAGATAGTATTGGCAGGAGGCCTCAAGTAAAGGATCTTGTTCAAGGTTCTTGGATCATCTACTGCCTTGATTGTGAATGTCCCAATATCTTCTTCCTTCGAATATACAGCTGCATTCCCAATTCAAAGATATTTCAGACCAAAGATCAAGCAAAATTCCATAACAGAGACCCCTCATCTATTGCTGCTGTGCATGGAACTCATGTCACGCATCATGGGTCACAAAATAAATCTAATAATAGAGACCACAAATCTCCAATAACAGAGATCGTGAATCAACAAAAAATCATAATAGTAAATGAAGTTAGGAAATTGATAACAGAGACCAGAGTCTGCAAAAAGGACTCCTAGAAATCATGAGTAATCCAGATCTAAACTAACCAACAATTGTATCATATTAATTAATGAACTACAAAAATGAAAATGGCACCATACATTTGGTAGTTCCATCTCCATAAATGACAACTTTGTCTCTTGGAGGAGCTGTTTGGCCAAGCTGCGCAAGGTTAGCAAGAAAGTAGCCTGCAAAACTGTTGGGAGCAACATATGTATATGGAATGCCTTCTGCTTCAATAGCCCGACGGAGTTTAACTTTCAAGTCAAACATACTCTTCGTAGGCTCCTCTGCGTGGTGTCTGTCAACATCAATCCCAAACTCTGATGGGAAAAACCTCTGCAAAAGATACACAAACTCAATCCAGGACAACAGAATTGCATTATGACCACTGCCATGAATTTGGTTAAAACATAGACATGGATTGTACCTTGACAGTTCCAACATCCTTGATGGCCTTGATGAGAGTGAACTGATCTGCTATCTGTTGAGCACCCACTGCGGAAATCACCACATCCACCTTCTTGATTGCCTTTACAAGGCTTGCATAATCATCTACAGATCCCTGCATTTGGGTATTACAAAAATGACATTAGTGGCAAGAAAAACATTGTGTGTTGTTGAATGGTGATTCTAAAAACATTGTATGAGTAACTTACATAGAGCAGAGTTGCTCCTTTGGATGTGAAGGACTCCAGCAACTTGGCCTTGTCAGGGTTAGAAGCTGTGGATTCCCTAACAAGAAGGAAAGTAGGGTGGCCTTGAGCAAGGGCTGCACTGGCCACATGACGACCCATGTAACCAGTTGCTCCGAGTATCAAAATGCTGCTTCCTCCCATCCTAAATTTAGCTCTCTAACCAAATGAGTGTTCATATATTTCAATTCCTATTGAGCAAGAAAAAGATGATGAATATGTCGTATTTTGAAGAAGGGTAGGATTTGGGGATCAATTTATAGCAAGAGCAAGAGAAGGAAAAACTGAATCGTGGGATCGAGTCAAACTTATCAGCCTAGTGGTAGGTTAGAGGAAGTTTCCACTTGAGAAGAAAGGACGATAATTGACTTGACTTTGGTTGCGTGTAATTTGAGTTAACTAGTGCAAAGATCATTTATCTAGCTAAGATGTAACATTATGGCTAAGATATTTTCCCCAGTCCTTGCTCCTGTGGAGGTGTTGCATTACACTATTTTTTATCTAACACACTTGTATTTGTGCACCAATTTATATATTCTATTCATGTTCATAAATAAAAAGAAGTCATAAATTATCCATTAGGCCAATTAGTGGTGGGGTGGGGTGTGCCACTAAATTACCTAACAAGGGATATAATCATGCCTATATGGGTGCAACCCTAACCAATAGGAAATGGGAATTTAAAAGTGGGAAACTACAAGAATTAGGAAGAATTAAATGCCTAGGGACCAATAAATTTATTTTGTGATTATTTGTAAGATAAATTGTTTTAGGTTAAAAAAAATGTATATTTTAACCTACATTTTTTCTTCAATTTTCTTTTGAACCAAATCATATGTTTAAAATTTATTTTATTTTATTTTGTTTGTTTATTGTAAGAGGTTAAATAACTTAATAAATGAATTTTAAGCTTGTTGAGATTAGGATGTCTCAACCTTAGAGTCTTAACATTTAAATTATTTGATGTAATTATTTATTTCTTAAGTTAATTTTCCTACCAAAATTTTATGTAGTCACTTTATGGGACCCACCAGTGATGTCGCATCTTACATGGAAGGTGACATGCAAAAGATATAAGCTATTTTTGTGGAGGTAGGCGTCCACTTTGGAGGACCTATATTCTAGGCTAGATTGATGGCATTTGTCATAAGTTGTTATGTCATCAGTATCGGTGATAACTTTAAGAAACCCTCCTCAAAAAAAGATATAAAATCTTGGCAATTTTTCGTACATCACTAAAATTTTATAGAAAATCTTCTTAAATCTTGGAAAATAATAGGAAAATTCATTAATTATGATAGTGAATACTTCCATTAAAAACCAATTATTGAGATTATTGGACATGTCATAATAGTCAATAGATAGTTTTTGCTCTAACATGTCATAATAATCAATAAAATGTCTTGCAAAGTCAACATATAAACTACAAAAGTAGCACCATCCAAAAAGTCAACATATAAACTACAAAAGTAGCACCATCCAAATTGAGAAAAACATGAGAGTCAACACAAAATCTAATGGGTAAAAGACAAAATCTAGTTCAATTTGTCAACACTTTTTCTTGTCCACAAACTTTACTTCAATTCACGTGTATTGACTTGAGATTCCCACAATATCATCTCACATACTGCATTTAAGTATTGACTTAAATACTCCCACAATATTTTGGGAGCGTGAGAGTTGTCCAAAATCAAAGAAATAGATGACATGATCAATTTATCAATTCAAAAGAATTCAGTGCATGAGATTGGGATTTTATTTATGACTATAGGTACAAGGACTACAAAGTAAAGTTATAGAAAATATGGTTATGCCCATATGAGATACAATGGGTGTTTTGTAATGGGGCAATCCAACTGTAGACAACTGATTAAGTTAGATTCTCATTACTAGTTAATGTAAACTAACTTAAGCTTTACAAGAGGTCATTAAAAAAGGAATATTTACTTATTTCATTAATTAAAAACTATGGACATGAAGATTACAATGAATCAGACATGGAGAAAAGACCTAATCACAAAGTTTCAACATCAAACAGTACAAGTTCAACAACTAAGTCAGTTGGTGAGCTACACAATTCACCCACTAATATTTCACAAGAATAATCTCACACAAAATTCACATGTACACACTACACAAGTGACAACAATAACAGATTCATTTTTATTTCTGGAAAATCAAAGTAGTGGGGACCTATAGCTTCACACCTAAAGGAGACAAAATTCAAAATGAGACCTATTATTGAAGGCACCTGTAGCACTTATTTGACAATAATTTGGAAATTACTATCTGAATTATTTGTCTATTTAATATTACCAACTCTATTCCTCTATATATCCAGCTTCACATCCATTATTTCACTCCATGTAGCCTCTTGTACTTGCTCACATTTCAAATTCTTATTGCCTTTTTTGATTTCCAGGCACCATACAACTCATTTCACCTTCCATCATCTGTACATACCGCAACATTTCCATACCATCATCCACCATGCACCATGCATTTGCAATTAATTGAAGTCACATGAAATTTTTTTGCAAGAAATGCTCTACAATTTCACATGAGCTAAGTTTCAATTCAACACATTTCTATAGGTACATACCTTAATTTACCATAGTTGACATATTTATTTTTTCTTGCATGTTTCATATCTATTTTGATATTTCCACATCATTACCTATCACCCTCCACCAAAAACCATAAAATTAAGTGTGGACACTTAATACCATTAGTTAGGGAGAGGGGTACTTTCTTGATTTTCAAAAAAAATTCCAATTAAATCTTTCACCATTATGTTTTCTCCATTTTCAAAAATTACAAGCTTAAAAGGGAAGACAAGGGTAAGAACCAACTACATTGAGAAAATAGAGTATATTGTAATTGTGTATGGAAATGGTGTAAAACTAGGACAAAGTACAATTGAGGAGAATTGGAGAAAATTTGAAGAAAAAAACATTATTGAGAAGAGTAGAACACTACCATGGGTGGTGACATTATTCAGAGGGAGCCTTCAACACACAACCAGTTTTTGGAGGATAGTTTATGTTTTTATGTCTTCCAATGGTTTGGTTGGATGGAATACTTCTTGAAATTAATAGAGTTCAATGAACCCATGACATGGTAGTTTGCTTCAAATTTGTAAAATAATGAATCCATTGTGTAAGGATTAAGAGTGGATTCTTCTAAGGATATAATAGCTTAGGTATCAGGTCTACCATGAGAGAGAGAAGAATTCCAAGTGAGAGTAGACGTTATCACTGCTAGTAATGAGTTATGTCAACCAAGTGAGAACCTAGACTCATCATCCCAAGGTATAAAACAATTATTCATACCCTAGATCTAGGCATCAGTAGCTACTTATAAAGTCAAATACGTAACATGTGATGGTAGGTAGTCTTTGATTTATATAGTGCACTTTAAGTTACTTAGTCATTTTTGACATGATAGGAAAGTAAATATTCCAAAATTTATTTACAATCTATTGAAAAGAATGGGCTCATAGTAGATAATAAAAAGGAATGATACAACATTATCACATTTTTTTTTGGTTACATTACTAGTGAAAAGAATTTTGAGAAATAAGTTTCCACATATTTCTTGGGAAAATTTTCTTGGAAGGCATGACATTAATGACAACCTTATGGTTCCTAATGAATAAAATAGGGGACAAGAACAAAATATGGAAGACCTTGTTGTTGCAGAGATGGAATTAACCTCTAGCTCCTATGATACTTCACCTATCCATATCATAGGGGATCCAAAGGAGAAATATTGCTAAGTGATTGAGCCTAAAGCTCCTAGTAAGTAATGTGCAATAAGGGAGCAACAAGAAACACCCACCTCTAAGAAAACATAAAAAACTTTAAAAGGGAAAAATGAATCTTTTTCTACACCTACAAGAAGGCAGAAGAAATCCACACAACTTAGATGCTCACACCTCCTAAAGATTAAAGGTCCCATGAGAGGGTCAATTAAGAAATAAAAAAAGGAAGATGTTGTGACACTAGAGATAGATTCATAATTAAAGGTATATTTCCATAGGAATGTACATACACTAGTCAAACAAGCACCGTATTTTATAAGCACCTTTGAATCTAATTTAGAGGATGTAAATTTTACAAAGAAAACAAGAAAAATAACCCCACAAAGTCCTAATAGTGAGGGCTATGAATATACCATGGGAGATGATGATCAATTTTTGGAAAAGGATGAAGATTTTTTTGTTGAGGAAATAATTATTAAGAAGGAATTCCAAGAAGCGTTTGAAAGGATAAAGTAGCTAGAATAATTGGTGAATACATATTAGAAAAATCATAGTGAAAGGAACATAAAAATCAAGAAATTAGAGGAGAAACTACATACATTTGGGCATGGGTATGATTTGTGGAAAAGAAACAAAGAATTCTATCAACAAAGGAAAGATTAGGAGAAGGAAAAAGAAGACATGATACCTAACCACACTAGGGCCCTTGAGAAATAGGAAAAAAAAATGAAGAGGTTGATAGGAAAAATTGAGGAAATAGTAGATAAAGTTGCACAAATACTTAAATGCAGACCTCCTGCTAGGGTATATGAATTATATTTACAAGAAAAGTACTTATGTTTCCAATTTAGTTAGCTAATTATTGGCTTACCAATTGCTTTGAATAAGAAATTTTTGTTTCTAGAAATTTTCTCTACTTCTACACCAAAGATGCAAGATCAACTATGTGAATTTTACTTGCATAATATTGCTCTACCAAATGATATGAAATGGAACCCATTAATATTTGTGGAAGATTCATAGGTTATAGCATTGGCATCTTATTTCAGGAATGAACAACAAAGGGGTGAGATAATATAGGACTATATTGAAAGAGAAAAATCTATTTCTTTACATATCTGTAAAGAGGCAAAGGATCCCAGTGCAGTTGTAGAAGAATTGACAGATCTCTTGAAGAATATAGGTGTAGGAAAAAAAATGAAAAAATTAGAGAAAATGACTTTGTCAAGATGCAATAACTAGCTACAAGACTCATCCATAGTGCCTTCAATTTTGTATAAGAAAGATGGATAGAGTTAACTCCTAAACTGCGAAAGAAGGAACCACACTCCTTATACAACTTTGTAGCTGTGCTTGAAAGATCTCAAAGATATATAGAAACTACCAAAGATAGTGGACTCAAATGGTTATAACTTACCTTTCATCCACCCATGCTCCTTTATCTAGTACCACAATAGACAAGGGAAAGCATGCAAAATAAGAAGAGGCAAAAGATGTCAAATGGGAAAGGCTTTCATATTGTGGGGGTTACTACTTGAGATGGATAAAAGGAGTGGATGTAGTTGCAAATTTCAAAGAGATCACTTTACAGTACAACCTCTACCATTGAATGAATGCCTAAGGACAACCAATTTCTCTAGTTGGAAGGAATGATGAGACTAATTAATAGATAGTTTTCTTTTTCTCAGTTCATACTTTTTACACATTCCAAGCTATTTATTTCATATACATTCCTAAACTTATATATATGTTATATCCTTCATGTAACCTAAACCATATTTTGATGTATGGAAATATGATTAATATGTTAGTATTTTCATGGATAAATGTGTGAATATGTATGATATTTAATATGAACCTATGTTTCATTCATGGTTATTAATGGTGTGTATATATTAGATGGAACTAACTATTTGTAGCCAATAACTCATAGCAACTAGAGCACTGAGCATGCAGCCAAAGGATCATGCGAAATGAGCAAGAGTCTAGATTGATGAATACATAATAGTTCCAAAATGAATGAAGGTGATCATTTGCAAGGCTAAATTGTGAGTCGCCAAGGAAATAAGTAAACACGATAGAGGAACAAGGGGTCAATACAATTATGCTCATGACATAACAATTGAATATGTCTCTATCAAAACCCTTTGAGAAAGAATATTTCTTCAACTTCCTTTTTATTGTTCTTTCAATTACATTTTAATTAGAAAAGACTCGTTCATCTAATATTCTTGAGGAGAGTGGAAATTGACATTTAGTTTTCTATTTTAATTTCAATTTTAAGTCATTACGAAAATAAATATCTTCTCATGTCTATATCTGATGATGGATGGTGAAGGATTAAATTTAGTTAGAATTTGAGTTGGATTATATTTCCATTTTTCATGCTTTATCGAGACAATTTTTAGTTTATAGTTATAATGAATATGGATTGTTGAATTGTAAATCTATTTGAGATTCCTATCATGTTATGAGCATTCAATTTTCAATGCAATAAAGATGTTTTCAGTCTAATATTATGATTAGTTGATCTAGTAGCTCATATTTGGTTTATTTTGTGGGTACAATAGCTTGAGCAAGGGCCACTCAAGGTACTGTCCACCCACTTCAATTTTCTTTGTTTGAGTAGATGTTTCATGTTGTGTTCATTTTGAATAGATTCATGATCATATGCGTTTTGTAACATTACTTTAAGTCAAGCTCTGAGGTAGTTAATTAGTTGAGTTGTGAGGATTCAATAGTTGTTAATATAGTTTATTTTGTGTGGTCAGGTTTTAGTAGTTAACTAGTAACAACTTTAAATTAAGAGTACCTATAGTGTAGGTGACAGATTAAGTTATTTACTCTGTTTTGCAAGTCTATTATTTTCTTTCCTTTTCAACATTTCCTATTTTATTTACATGTTTAAACTCCCTATATCCAACAATATAGGTTGTGTAGAGTCCCTAGGTGCACATACAATTTCAACATCATCACAAGCTTACGAAGCCCTGGTTGATAATTGAATGAAGTCATTGCAAGCGTTTAGTGAATTGTACAGTTTGAAATCTTCCCTCTAAATTGAATGTAAATCCATCAAACACCAAGTTGATTGAAAATTAAAAAGGCCTTACATGGGGTGTTTTCTATGTATTTCCTATTTTTTGTTGAGTTGCATATTTTCAATGTTTCCTTTGATGTCATGCCTTTCACCCACTTCTTGATATTCTGACCATTATTCCTTACAAAATATTATCAGTAGGGTATTAAACTTCTTCCTCCACCAATATCACTCCCATCACATCTATAATCCTTGATCCTTGGTCATTTTCACTAAAATGCATAAGTCATTTATTTTATAATGGTTCATCAAGTTTCCCCTTCCATATTCACCTCACTATCCCAATCTTTGATAAACCAATTTCCCAAGTAGTTTGGACTAGGAAATTAGACTATCCCTAACAAAGATACCTCATTTCATTCTAACCTGAGTTTCAGTTTATGACTTATTTTCATTATGTATTTATCAAAGTTGGGGTTACAAAATTCCCTTCACTTATAGATTCCTTACATATCTTCCTTGATTTCTTTTAGATTGTTTTTCTTTTCTTTGTGGAGTTTCCCTTCACCTTGGTACCTATCACAAGGTACTTTCAAACCTTGATCCTTGATATTCCTAAAATTTGAACATTTTTTGGGATTTCCCTTTTAGAGTTCCTCAATTCCACATACCTCTACAATATGATTCCCTCTCTATTCCAACTCCTAACACCTAAACCAAAGGCATAAGGTACGAGTTTTCCTCAAATATTGACAATTAAAAAATCCTACCTTATTTTTTTTCAACTTCTTGCCAACTCATTGGGATAGTTTCAAAAGGGCATGTTGTTACTAGAAAAGGTTCAAGTACACAAAAAATATACTAAAATTTGAAAAATATTTGATTTCATTACTTGAGGACTTTTCTACCCAATTTTGGCATGATTTCAAGGTTATTTTCTATGGAGGAAGTAAATAAGTTTCCAAGGCTTGATCTAACAATTGGTTTGAACTTGCACCTAACCACAATCTTTCCAATGGTTGATTTTAAAACCTAAAATCATATAGGAAAAAATAAACACTAAAATAACCATGACGATATTAATGCAAGTGGCCAAGGTGATAAAGATCAATTTTTTTGAGTCATTCTCAAGTGATAATGATGATACGGGGTTAGATTGGCCATTAATGCTTAGTAGTGACCTCTACAACTAATCAACATGATTTGATTCACCATCATGATGAATATTTTGTATTGCAAGTGTATTTTTAAAAAATAAGGTAAATTTTAAAACATTGTGCTTGAGTTAATAAGAATTCTAGGGATTTGGATCTTGATGCATTCATGTCATTTATTGTCAAATTTTTATAGAGTTTGCAACCCTCATTTGTCTCATCACACTTGAATGTACCTAAAATCATCACACAAAGTGACAAATATTGGAATTATGAATATTTTTGGCCCATTTGAACTACCCTATGATTTTTGATGACACAATTTCAAGGAAAGCATTAATGACAACTACACAAATGGTCTAAGTGTCCCTTTCAACACTCTTCTACCATATTTTCTTAGTACATTCAAATTTTTAGGGTCAAAGATGTATTTATTTGTAAGTTTTCTTATTTGTAAGGGATGATCATTTTGGGATTTTCATTGTAGCAGTACAAAACTATCTAGGGTTTTATAGTGTCTCCACCATTAATGATACTCTCCCAATTATAGGGAGATAGCTACTCTAGCACATTCTTGTAACAATTGTCTTCTTGGGTAGTCATTATTTTAGATGGATTGTAGGGTTTTGAGGTGCAATGGGCCCTCACCTTGTAAAATTTATTCCACCACACTTTCTTTTGAATTTGTAATTGGGTATTTGAAAATTTTGTTGCATCTAATCAATGACATATTTGTAATATGTTTTTTCATTTAACTATCATAGATTATCATTAATGGATTCAGAGAGGGATCATTAAATATAAATATTTATCTACATAATATCTTTTTTTCCTAGTTAATTTCTATTTGAAATGGTTAAACACTAAGTTCTATTACCTAACAAAGCATCAGTCACTAGGGATCTCAATCCTCCATACTCATAAGAATAGAAAATATTTTACTAATTTTATAAATAAAGAAATAGAAAATATGTATGTTGCCCATGATCCAATGAGATAATAGAGGATAAATTTTATGTGAAATTTAAATTATCATATGTTTAATGAATCATCCATAATATTGTATACCTTGTTGGGTATAACATGCATTGAATAAGAAAATAGATTTTCTAGACTACAAATTGTTGTCATCTTACAAATATGATGCAAGGTATGGAATCAACTATAATAGGTTAGTACTAGTACTATCTTAATTTAGTGATAATTTTTAGTGGTTAAGGGCACAATTGGGTATAGTTCTTATGTAAATCACTAACTAATCACTCCAAACTTGATATATTAAACTAATTTGGTGACATGTAGGAATACCCTCCTAGATTGAAATTAATACCAAAGAGTAAGAGAGTCTTCCTACTCTCATAGTTAGCTTTCAACATTCTTAAATTTGTAGAGAATCCTATCTTTACATCCTTGATAAAAAAACCCCTAGCCTTGAGGGCGATGAAAAGCTATAGAATTTTGGACCTATTATTTTATAACTTAATACATGCCTAAAAATTTGCACATAAATCCTACATGATTAAATGATTCTTGAGAGTGAATTTCAACCCAAGATTACACTCGAACAAAAGTATTAAAATTATAAATCTCTAAAAATGCTCCAAAAATGTTAAATTATAATTTAAAGCCCTAAATAGCAAAATTTAGCCCTAAATTTTGGGTAACACTTTACATAATTCAATAGTGTATGTTACTAGAAATTAGACCTCTCGAAAATCTTCAATTTGGAAAAAAAAACTTCTTCAATTTGAAAAAATGACTTCTTCAATATTATATACCCTTTAACTAGAAAATATCTTTCCCACATAATTTTACTTAGGATTCCAACAACATCATACCACATATATCATATTCAGTATTATATACCCTTTGATGAAATTTTTCCCTTTCCCATATCCAGTTTTACTCAAGATTCCTATAACATCATCACACACATACTGTATTCAATAGTATATGCAATTTGACCATATTTTTTTCTTCCCTTCATGATTTATGATTCCCATAATGTCTCTTATGTTGAACCAATGAATTTGAGTTTGGATTTGGGATCCATTCTTAATGTGAGCATCTACAACTTAGTTTTGGTGGAAAATTTGATCCACACAAAGTTGACTGACCAAATCAAAGGGTTGTGCTTCTAAAGTGGAAATGGCTTTGTAGAGCTTCGAGGTGGTGGCCTTGTATAAATTATAGTAGTAGAAACATGCCAATTGACACCACTTAATGTGAAGGAATTAGAAATTACATGCAATGACATTAGTCCACTAGGATATCCATTTAATCCCATGCATAAGTGTTGTTCAAATTTTAAACACACTGGATATGAGCTAGTGTATCCTTGTGATTGAGCATTTATGTATTTAGAGAAGCTTAGTTTTCATGACCTTTGTTTAAGAATATTTCCACTCAATACAAAACCATATTTGAAAGTGGTGTAAAAGTACAACATCCAACAAAAGCTCCACTATGCAAGGAGTAATAACTAGGAAAGAAAAATGACATCATTGCTTAATCTAAATGCTCTAGCACTATATCAAGCCTTGTTGTAAGATTGCTCCAAGAGTAAAATGTCATATATTCTTGGTGGGGATTAAGATTGGGATAAAAGGGTCCTAAATTATTACACATAAAGAACCAAGCCTCTCTTTAACCAATTTTCCACCGTGTAGGAAAGTTCCCACATTTAATATAGGTCATTTGAATCATATTAAAATCACCACACATAACCCAAGTGGTGGTAGATATTGAATCTCTCAACAATACCATTCAAAACATAAACATTAATAACTTTGAAGGAAAAATTACAAATATTACAAAGAGCCCACAATGGTTAGTTTGTGGGGTCACATCCTTCATTAACTAAATGTTGATGCCATGTAGGAGAGAGAAATGTGACAATGCCACCCTAACGTACTTCATGGTTGCTACACAAAAAATAACAAGGTCTTTTGACAAAAAAATCTATGAAAAGTAAGAAATAAAAAATATTAACCTCTTATAAACAAAGAATGTCAAGACATGAAAATAATAATTGTCCATCTCATGTAGAATTCTGAAATTTAAAAATTTCATACAAGAAGCCTATCGACTAATAAAGAACAAAAAACAAGGAATTAAATTATTGAATATTAATTGGTACTTCATGCAATGAATTGAAAACATTGAATAAATAGAATTTCATACCAATATCAAGTTGAATCACATAGTGTTTGACTTTTCCAACCATTACGAGACTCAACACATACAACCAAATTCTTAAAACTTAGGGGTATCAACTACACCACTAGAAGTGCAAAGGGGATAAGGGTAGATATAGTGATACAAGGAAGGTTTCATTGGTGTGGGAATCCTAAATAACTGACCTTAAAATCTACCCTTAAATCCTACACAACTAAATGATTCTTGAGAGTGAATTTCAATCCAAGATCAAACTCGGAAACTAAATTATTAAACTTATAAAATTTTAAAAATCTCCAAAAATATGAAATTATAATTTTAAAGCTCTAAATAGTTGAATTTCGCCCCAAAATCTGATCAACACATAAAATAATTGAATAATCTAGAAGTCTCCCGATTCTTCAATTTAGAAAAAATGTGATTTATCTTTGACCACATTTTTTTCTTGCCCACATGTATTGACTTAAGTCGTTTCTTACCTACAAACACCGTCATCCACACGTATAGCATTCAATGATATACGTACTTGATCACATATTTATCGGATGAGTTCTCGCTCGTTCCCATTCGAGCCAAATTTCACTGAATGTTCTTACACTAAATACCCATTTGAGCACAACTTCATTGAAAGCTTTCTGTCTCACATACACACTGAGAGCACCAATTCAGTGAATGCTTTATTGGTACTAGTTTGTCATGGATTCAATCACTGTTGCATCCTCATCATACTCTATACCTGTAGGAGTTCTCCTTGTGATACTTATCATTTTCCTGAAGAAGAAGAGTAAGAGGAGTTTGTCCTTACCATTACCACCAAGTCCTCCTGGATGGCCGATCATTGGAAACATGTTTCAGCTTGGGGACAAGCCGTGGATATCTCTTTTCCTCCTTGCACAGAAATATGGACCTCTCATGATCATGAATTTTGGAATGCAGAGAACATTGGTTGTGTCATCTGAATCCATGGCAAGAGAAGTACTAAAGAATAATGACCAGAGCTTCGCAAGCAGGACAATCAATTCAGTTATAAGCGCACTTTCCTACAAAGGCACAACTCTATTATGGAGTCCTTATGGCGCTCATTATCGCTTGCTTAGAAAGATCTCCAACACTGAGATTTTTAGTGTCAAAAGGCTCGAGGCTTTGCGACAATTGAGAAGAGAAGAAATATTTCGCACTGTTGATGAAATCATGGAGGATTGTAAACAGGGGAATAGTTCGAAGATTGGCGAAAGAGCGTTTATGACTTCTCTTAGCATTATGGGTAAGATTATTTGCGGCAAAAGTTTGTTGGAGTCAGGCTCTGCACAAGGTACAGAGTTTAAAAGCCTGGTACGAGAAGTCCTCGAGTTGGCAGGGGTTCCAAACATATCCGACTCTTTCCCTTTTCTGGGCAGGTTTGATGTTCAGGGGCTGACTAGGAAAGCTAACAGTTTGGCCAAGCGTTTTGATGACATGTTTAACAGAGTCATTAAGGAGCGACAAGCACAGAGGGCTGATAGCGGCAAGGAAGAAAAGGATTTTCTGGATATAATGTTGAACTTGATAGATGATGGTGCACAACTTACACTGGACAGCATGAAAGGAATCTTCATGGTAAGCTGCATAGCAATGATTTAGACTAATTCTTTTCGACTTTCCCACTTATCCAAAACAATATTTCTAATTTCTAAATCGTTATGGGTATCTGTAAACCATATAAAATCTGGCTTGTTTCATATAGACTAATTGTTTTCAACTTTCCCACTCATATCTAGGAGTTTAGGACAGTAGGCATCATCCTCATTTCTATCCAGAAGATGACTGGAAAAGGGGTGGATCGTTCTACATATCTCTTCATTTGTGGAACTGCCCACAAAAGTTTCTTCATGCACCATGATTTTTCACGTCTTATACATGGTTTTTTATGTTCCAGTTTCGTTAGTTTCTGCTGTAGTCTTTGTAAACATCTTTTCAAAGCTGTACTTAATAAAGACTTCAAATGTTTTCGTTTGAAAGGCTGCAGAAAACCCGTCTTGACCTTAGCTATCTAATATATATATATATTATTTATTTGCATATTATATTATATTATTTATTATATAATTAGTCAAAGTTAATAAGCTATTGAGGTATGTGGAATCATAGAGATATATCTTTTAAGTTTTAAAACTAAGCTCCCAAATAAATTAGGATTGATAATATGTTTGTTTCTAAGATGTTTAGAGTCAAGAAACTTAACAAGTGGGTGCATGCCATGTGTTGATATCAAACTTAACCCTATGAAAATTGTCCTCTTTGGAATAATTTAGATACACAACCTTAGGATTTTAGAACTAGCTTATAATTATGCAATGTTTTATAGGACTCTTGCATCCATTAAGCCCACGAACCTAAGGCCATTAATTTTTTATACCTACACACTTGATTGTATAAAATGATTTCACATCCATAAACATCATTAAAGTATGTCAAACATGCTTGAGATCTCATGACTAGAAAATCAAATATGCGCTAAGAAAACAAGGGTTTGTTGCCATATAACAGTAAGTGAAATTCCAGAGCACCAACATTGATACTTCCAGCTTACTTTTACTAAGAAGTTGAGGCAACCATATGGTCAGTTTGTAAGAGCTTATCTTTTTATATATAGAGGATTGTAAATCATTTCTTCCAAAACATTTTTCTACTATATTCTTACTAACAATTTTAAAATAATATATGGATAAAATCATATTCTTATTTCCTATTTCTTCATCCACCTTAGTTGTCTTAACGCGATACCCATCACTAGTTGGAGAATTGTATTACTATTAATAACACTTCACAAATTCTTGTTTTGGCAGGACATGATAACTGCAGGGATCGACACAACGTCAGCAACAATTGAATGGACAATTACAGAGCTTTTGAGAAAACCAACACTAATGATAAAAGTCCAAGCAGAGCTAGATGGTGTTGTGGGTGTGGAGAGAAGAATGGAGGAGATAGACATAGAAAATCTTCCATATCTCCGAGCAACTGTCAAAGAAGCATTTAGATTACACCCTCCAATCCCAACTATGATTAGAAAAGCAGATGTGTCTTGTGAGATTAATGGGTTTCTTATTCCAAAGAATACCAATGTGCTTGTGAATGTGTGGGCCATGGGGAGAGACCCAAGTGTGTGGAAAGATCCCTCAAGTTTTAATCCAGATCGATTTCTGGAATCCAATATTGACTTTAAAGGCCATGATTTTGAATTGATACCTTTTGGAGCGGGAAGAAGGATATGCATTGGGCTTCCACTGGCACAGAAACAGGTTCATTTGGTGGTGGGATCATTGCTGCAAGCCTTCAATTGGTCAATTCCTATGGATGACAAGGAAGGTATTGATATGTCTGAGAGATTTGGCATAACTATACAAAAAGCTATGCCACTTACAGCTATTCCAACCATAAGAGATGGCATCAAGTTTTAGTGTTCAAGTTGGTTTTAATATGTTTTTTAGTATGAAAAATAAGTAAGGTCAATAGTTTGGTCAGTTTCTATTGTTGGTATGGTAATTGTGGTTATAGGATTTAGTATTGCAATATATTTATACTATATATTGTCAATAATTAGTCCACATGTAGATCTACAAATGATCAAATGTTTGTCGAGATGGACCCCTATATGAACACATGAGAGCTTTTGAATAACATATAAAAGCCATAAATATATTTATTAACAAGTGAAATACATACTTTTTTGGTTCAATAAAATATTGTTACTATATATTATTGGGACAATTTTGTATGAATTTTGTAACTAATTGAGCTATAACTCGAGGTTTTTTTCCTAGTTCCTTCTTACTGGTATGGTCTCTCGAAACATAATTTTGTATTATTTAGTTATATAGTTATATATATATATAATATTATAGTGGCTTGCCACTTTTGCTTAAAAAGAAAAAACTATTTTATAAAAATACTCTAGTTATAAAATAAGATGCTCATGTAAATGTGTATTGTTGTATCATAGAAAAATGTTATTTTTATGTATACAAAAATTGTGTAGCAACGCATACATATTGGAGTACATATTATATGGTTGTCTTATCACATATATAAAAGATGAGCACAATAAATAATATTTGTTTTATCATGAAATGAGAGAGACTTTCAAAAAGTTAAATGATCATTCAAAGTTGAATATAAGTTGTATTTTCAATAATAATGTTTTGTTTTTATAATGACACATAATCTTTTTGTTGTTCAACTATTAGGTCATTTGTGTTAGATATAAAGGTACAAGATAACAAAATTTATAGTTAGAAAATGGTATGGAGATCATTTAAGTTGCATATAAGCTATATTTTAAATAGAAATATGATATTGTTCTAACAACAAATGATATCATTTTTTTCAACTACTAGGGATTCTATGGTGGGATTTAAAAAATATGTTTTAAGAAAAAATCTCATTAGACATCTTGATGTGGCATGTTGCATTATGAGTCACACCTCCAAACCTTATTTTTAGATAGATAAATGGTCATTTCTCATTTCTAAAAAAATGGAGGTCCTATGAAAGTCCATGTAACTGCTACATGTTGGAAAAGTTAGCCAAGATGAATATTATCTTACATATAAGAGATAATTCAAGGCCCAAATTCTTTATGAAATAGGAAATAAATATAAGAAAATAAGAAATTTAAAGTCCCATCATTAATCTTGAAGGAATTATTAATTAGGGATTTATCTTGATAATTTTGTTCAATCTTTGTCCAAATATCTTTATGGTAGTATCTTCATACTGTTGGTGTGAATACATATCTTTTATGTAGTTAATTCACTCACTAGGAGCTTAGGGGACATATTCACATGTTAAGTTTACTTAGGTCCTAAGATTATTTCTAGAAGACTTAGTTGTCATGTATATAAATTTTATCTTTTCCTAGGTAGTAATGATAAGTTGTCTCATATCGTAAGATTAAGACACTTGCAATAATATTATGGTATCTTATGTCTCACCTTGGCTATATAATGAGGTGGTCCAATCTTGAGCATTGCATATTGATGTCATTGTGCTTTCCATTTTGCCTCTACATCTTGGGTATCTCCATGGCCAACTCTAACATGGTTTCAGAGTGGGTTGGGTTTCATTGTATAGTAATTTTTGGAGATATCTTGAAAAGTTGAGTATGCTCTTCTCTTGCATTGTATGATGACTTGAAGAATCAGAAAAAAAAGAAACAAATACCAAATTTAATATTTTTCTATGTGGATTTGTATTTTAAGTTCATTTTGGAGCATGTTTGTGAAAATTAGTATCCATAACTATTGTGTGAGCATTGGACCTCACCTCTTCCTCATCCTGGTGTGCAAGTGGTGGAGGTACATTTGTCTTGTGAGCCTAGATACAATGGGGAGCATGATTGAAGACCTCTTGGAACTCGTTCAACACCCTTAGAAAGGCATCTACTTCCTATTCATTGCAAAGTTGAGCATGACCGCATCTTACTTCTTCCATGAAAACCATAACAACTCCTTCCTTGAAGAGTCTCTCAAATTTCTCTAGTGAGAGCTCCATGTGTAGGGCAACCTACATGAAAACATTTCCAGCTATGAGTCCTCTTGAAGACTTAGTGATTTGCCTCTTACATCCTTCAATTTTTTTTGCATAGCCTTCCAAATGCAGCATAAAATTTCAAATTGTAGATCTCATTTTGAGATATTGTTGTAATTTTCCATCTTTGATCCATCTTGGCATTGTAAAATTACTAAATATAAAGTGCCAAATCATATATTGCTAGGGGGTATTCTTGATTGAGTGATTTTTTTCGTATCAGATGTAGTAGGATCAAAATATTACATAGAAAATTGTCTAGATATCATCAACTATATCAACAACTATATCATTAACTATGCACACAACATGCCATCAAAATAACACTTGGAAGAGGAGTTTTCAACTCTAATCAACGTTAGAGTCTAGTCAAGATATTTATATTATAAATACAAAAAGGATCTTTTATGTTCAAGAGTTGTTGTGTCCACTATCCTCTTCAGTCTCATCAGTATCCATAGCTGTTGTTTGAGCATTGGACCTCACTTCTTCCTCATCCTGCTATGCAAGTGGTGGAGGTACATTTGGCTTGCAAGCCTGGTTGCAATGGGGAGCATGATTGAAGACCCCTTGGAGCTCTTTCAACACCCTTATAAAGGCATCTACTTCCTGATGATTGCAATGGCGAGCATGACCGCATCTTACTTCTTCCCTAAACACCATGACAACTCCTTCCTTGAAGAATCTTTCAAATTTCTCTAGTGAGAGCTCCATGTGTAGGATAACCTACATGACAACATTTTCAGCTATGAGTCTTCTTGAAGACTCAGTGAGTTCCCTCTTACATCCTTGAAATTTTTCTGTGTTTCTTTCCTTCTAAATGAACCATAAAATTTCACTATAGTCATAATTTTTTTCAAAAATTCATAACTCTTCATCTAGAAGTCATTATTTTTGCAAACAAGATATTGTTGGAAAGTTGATTTTGGGAAGGCTTCATTTTCAATCTAAATCCTATTGATAAAGTGTAATTTCATATTGTAGATCTTATTTTGAGATATTGTTGTAATTTTCCATCTTTGATACATCTTGGCATTGTACATGTACTAAATATAATGTGCAAAATCATATATTGCTAGGGGTATTATTGATTGAGTGATTTTTTTTGTATTAGATATAGTAGGATCAAAACATTACATAGCATATTATCCAGTTATCATCAACTATATTAGTAAATATATCTTCAACTATGCAAACATCATGCTATCAAAATAACACTAGTAAGAGGAGTTTTCAGCTCTAATCAACTTTAGAGTCTACTCAAGATATTTATATTATAAATAAGAAAAGGATCTTTCCTGTCAATTTATGAGTTTCTATGTCCACTATCCTCTTTAGCCTCATCAATTTCCATAATTGTTGTTTGAGCATTGGACCTCACTTCTTCCTCATCCTATTGTGGAAGTGGTGGAGGTACGTTTGTCCTGCGAGCCTGGCTACAATGGAAATCATCATTGAAGACCCCTTGGAACTCGTTCAACACCCTTAGAAAGGAATCTACTTCCTTTTGATTGCAATAGTGAGCATGACTGCATCTTACTTCTTCCCTAAACACCATGACATCTCCATCTCTGAAGAGTCTCTCAAATTTCTCCAATGAGAGCTCCATGTGTAGGATTACCTGCATGACAACATTTCTATCTATGAGTCTTTTTAAAGACTCAGTGAGTGCCCTCTTACATCCTTGAATTTTTTTTGTGTTTCTTACCTTTCAAATGCACCATAGAATTTCAGAAGACTACTTTTCATTTTACCTCTAGATCTTGGGTATCCCAGTGGCCAACTCTAACATGGTATCAGAGCAGGTTGGGTTTCATTGTATAGTCATTTTATGAGACATCTTGAAAAGTTCAATATGCTTTTCTCTTGAATCATATGATGACCTGAAGAAGTAAAAAAATCGAAAGAAATACTATATATATATATATTTTTTATGTGGATTTGTATTCTAGACTCTTTTGGGAGCATGTTTGTGCAAATCTAAGTTGCTGGATGGGTGATCATTAGAAAAATTACCATTACCATTAACACCAAGTCCTCTTGGATGGCTGGTCATTAGAAACATGTTTCAGCTTGGGGATAAGCCGTGGATATCTATTTTCCTCCTTGCACAAAAATATGAACCTCTCATGATCATGAATTTTGGAATGCAGAGAACATTGGTTGTGTCATCTGAATCCATTGCAAGAGAAGTACTAAAGAACAATGACCAGAGCTTCACAAGCAAGACAATGAATTCAGTTATAAGTACAAAGGCACAACTATTTTCCTTATGGCGTTCATCACTTGCTTAGGCACAACTCTATTATGGAGTCCTTATGGCGTTCATTATCACTTGCATTAGAAAGATCTCCAACACTGAGATTTTTAGTGTCATAAGGCTCGAGGCTTTCCGTCACATTGAGGAGAGAGGAAATATTTCGCACTGTTGATGAAATCATGGAGGATTGTAAATAGGGGAATAGTATGAAGATTGGCGAAAGAGTGTTTATGGTTTCTCTTGGCATTATAGGTAAGATTATTTGTGGAAAAAGTTTGTTGGAGTCAGGCTCCTACACAAGGTACAGAGTTTAAAAGCATGGTACGAGAAGTCCATGAGTTGGCAGGGGTTCCAAACATATACTGACTCTTTCCCTTTTCTTAGTTGGGTTGGAGCATTGTATTACTACTAATAACACTAACCAAATTATTGTTTGATGTTTATTGGGGATGACTAGGAAAGCTAGACATGGTCCAAGCAACTTGGATTACACCCTCCAATCCTAATGATGATTAGAAAAGCAGATGTGTCATTAATTGGTTTCTTATTCCAAAGAATACCCATGTTTGAATGTGTGGGCCATAGGGAGAGACCCAAGTGTGTGGAAAGATCCCTTAAGTTTTAATAAGGATTGACTTTAAAGGCCAATTGATACCTTTTGGAGCGGGGAGAAGGATATGGGACTTCCACTGGCATAGAAATGGTTCATCATTGTTGCAAGATTGGTCAAATGGACAACAAGGAAGGATTGATATGCTTGAGAGATTTGGCATAATATACAAAAATGCCACTCACAACTATTCCAACCATTGGAACAAGTTTTGTATTAGTTGGTTGTAATATTTTTCTTAGTATGAAAAATCAGTGTCAATAGTTTGGTTAGTTTCTATTGTTGGTATGGTAATTATGGTTATAGGATTTAATTGCAATATATTTTACTATATATTGTCAATAATTAGTCCACATGTAGATCTACAAATGATCAAATGTTTCTCGAGATGGACCCCTATATGAACACATTAGAGCTTTTGAATATCATTAAAAAGCATAAATATATTTATTCACAAAGGAAATACATACATTTTTGATTTAATAAAATATGTATACTATATATTATTGGGACAATTTTGTATGAATTTTGTAACTAATTGAGCTATAACTAGAGGTTTTCTTCTTTGTTCTTTCTTGTCGGTATGCTGGCTCGAAATATTTTTTTGTATTATTTACTTATATATATATTATAGTGGCTTGCCACTTTTTCTTAAAAAAAATAAAGTATTTTATAAAAATGCTCCTGTTATAAAATAAGATGCTCATGTAAATGTGTATTGTTGTATCATAGAAAAATGTTATTTTTATGTATACAAAAATTGTGTAGCAACACATTCATATTGGAGTACATATTATATGGTTGTCTTATCACATATATAAAAGATGAGCACAATAAATAATATGTGTTTTACCATGAAATGAGAGAGACTTTCAAAAAGTTAAATGATCATTTAAAGTTGAATATAAGTTGTATTTTCAATAATAATGTGTTGTTTTTATAATGATACATAATTTTTTTGTGTTCAACTATTAGGTTGAATTTGTGTTAGATATAAAGGTTCAAGATAACAAAATTTATTGTTAGAAAATGGTATGGAGATCATTTAAGTTGCATATAAGCTATATTTTAAATAGAAATATGATATTGTTCTGATAACAAATGATATCATTTTTTTCAACTACTAGGGATTCTATGGTGGGATTTAAAAAATATGTTTTAAGAAAAATCTCATTAGACATGTTGATGTGGCATGTTGCATTATGAGTCACACCTCCAAACCTTATTTTTCAGATAGATAAATGGTCATTTCTCATTTCTAAAAAAATGGAGGTCCTATGAAATTCCATGTAACTACTACAAGTTGGAAAAGTTAGACAAGATGAATATTATCTTACATATAAGAGATAATTCAAGGGAATTCTTTATGAAATAGGAAAGAAAAAAAAAAAATTCAAGTGCCATCATTAATCTTGAAGGAATTATTAATTAGGGATTTATCTTAATAATTTAGTTCAATTTGTCCAAATATCATTCTGGTAGTATCTTCATACTATTGGTATGAATAAATATCCTTTATGTAGTTGATTAACTCACTAGGGGCTTAGGGGACATATTCACATGTGTTAAGTTTACTTAGGTCCTAAGATTATTTGTAGAAGACTTAGTTGTCATGTCAAAATTTTATCTTTTCCTAGGTAGTAATGATAAGTTGTCTCATATCATAAGATTAATAAACTTGCAATAATATTATGGTATCTTATTTCCCACCTTGGCTATATAATGAGGTGGTCCAATCTTGAGCATTGCATATTGATCTCATTGTGCTTTCCATTTTGCCTCTAGATCTTGGGTATCTCTGTGGCCAACTCTTACATGGTTTCAAAGTGGGTTGGGTTTCATTGTATATTAATTTTTTGAGAGATCTTGAAAATTTGAGTATGCTTTTCTCTTGCATTGTATGATGACCTAAAGAATCAGAAATTTTTTAAAGAAATACCATATTTTATTTTTTCTATGTGGATTTGTAGTGTAGGTTCATTTTGGAGCATGTTTGTGCAAAACAGTATCCATAACTGTTGTTCGAGCATTGGACCTCACTTCTTCCTTATCCTTTTGTGCAAGTGGTGGAGGTACATTTGGCTTGTGAGCCAGGCTGCAATAGTGAGCATGATTAAAGAACCCTTGGTACTCGTTCAACACCCTTATAAAGGTATCTACTTCTTGTTGATTGCAATGTTGAGCATGACCGCATCTTACTTCTTCCGTGAACACCATGACAACTCCTTCCTTGAAGAGTCTCTCAAATTTCTTGAGTGGGAGCTCCATGTGTAGGACAATCTACATGACAACATTTCCAGCACTGAGTCTTCTTGAAGACTCAGTGATTGCCCTCTTACATCCTTGAAATTTTTCTGCTTCTTTTGCCTTCCAAATGTAGCATAAGATTTCAAATTGTAGATCTCATTTTGAGATATTGTTGTAATTTTCCATCTTTGATCCATCTTGGCATTGTAAAATTACTAAATATAAAGTGTCAAATCATATATTGCTATGGGGTGTTCTTGATTGAGTGATTTTTTTTGTATTAGATATAGTAGGATCAAAATATTACATAGTAGATTGTCCAGATATCATCAGCTATATCAACAACTATATCATCAACTATGCACACAACATGCCATCAAAATAACACTAGTAAGAGGAGTTTTCAGCTCTGATCAACTTTAGACTCTAGTTGAGATATTTATATTATAAATACAAAAAGGATCTTGTCTATCAGTTCAAGAGTTGTTGTGTCCATTATCCTTTTCAGTCTCATCAGTATCCATAGTTATTGTTTGAGCATTGTACCTCACTTCTTCCTCATCCTGCTATGCAAGTGGTGGAGGTACATTTGGCCTACAAGCTTGGTTGCAATGGGGAGCGTGATTGAAGAGCCCTTGGAACTCCTTCAACACCCTTATAAAGGCATCTGCTTCTTGATGATTGCAATGGTGAGCATGACCACATCTTACTTATTCCCTGAACACTATGACAAATCCTTCCTTGAAGAGTCTCTCAAATTTCTCCAGTGAGAGCTCCATGTGTATGATAACTTGCATGGCATCATTTCCAACTATGATTCTTCTTTAAGAATCAGTGAGTTCGCTCTTACATCCTTAAATTTTTTTTATGTTTCTTTCCTTCTAAATGAACCATAAAATTTGACTACAGTCATAATTTTTTTCAAAAATTCATAACTCTTGATCTAGAAGTCAATCTTTTGCAAACAAGATATTGTTGGAAATTTGGTTTTGGGAAGGCTTCATTTTTAGGCTAAATATAATTGAGAAAGTGTAATTTCAGATTGAAGATCTCATTTTGAGATATTGTTGTAATTTTCCATCTTTGATACAGTTCCTAGTCACCACTCCTAGAGAGGGAGAATGATTTTTCCTATTGTGCCCATGAATCTGAATGTAAGGAGGGTTGTCCAGGTCCTCCTATTCCCCAAAATCCTCAGTTTCAGGTATCACTTCCAAACCATCAACCTTTGACACATCCTCATGCACTTGAGTCACCCCCGAGGGTGGAGATCTAGCCTCAACATACCCAAATACCTTATCATCCTTAATAGCCTCCAACTAAGTTGCTTCCAAAGATTCCACCAAATCACTAACAAGGGAAGACTTATCCTCTTCACCTTGCCCAACCACCTTATTCGCTTCTTCCAAAATCACCTGGCCTTCCAATACATCAGCCTTGCCCTCCAAAGCTAGGTCCTCTTCAACAACCTCCACATTATTAGACATGTCCAAAACCTCTTTCTTCATAGGCTCCACATCCTGTTTCGGGTTTTTCTCCTTTTCTCTCCACTTCTTAGTAAACTGTTTCAGCACCTTGAGAGAACACTTTTTGGCCCAATGGAAACCTTTTTTACAATGGAATCAGGCAAAGGGATCCAATTTGAATTCAACCACTTGCTCCCACACCACAATTTAGAGTTAATTTTTATCATAGTCAGAAAATTAGCTGATTGCTCCACACTTACACAAAATATTGCATAAATCAACCTCTTCCTAGAGGTTGTCATTTTGTCAATAGAAAGAAAATACCCAAAAGTGCTTGTTATGCCTTTGAACACTTCTGTTGTGCATGTTTTACACACACAACCTACTAAAGGCAGGGACCCCCTCTTTTCACTCTTGATGGGTCATTTTCTCTCCCGTCTTACTTTACAAACCCCTATTTCCAAGCCTAAATTGGTCATGTGCCTTCAAATGATCAAATTACCCTTGAGCAGATTCACCTACCTAATTTGTATGCTAGGTCTTTTGCTTTCATGAAAATTCCCTTGCAGGTTTCCCTTCATCCATTGCCCCGATGTCCTCCAAGCATAACAAACCCACAACTACTGGTCACCTCGTGTAGGTTGCCACTTCTATTTTTCCACTTTTGCAATGGCTAATGCCCAAATTTTTCCCGCATGGTGGGATCTGCACTTACTTTCTTTTTCTGAACCTTGACCAAGCATCCAAACGAGTGTGTGTTTCTACATCTCACCTAACCCGATTTAAGCATCCCAAGAAATCAATGCATGCCATTAATGGAAATTGGTGTATAAATGTTACTCCATTCCTTTCATTTTACCTGAGGCATTCAAATCTGAGGGAGAAACAAAGTCCTCCTTCCTTTTCTAGTTTTTTCCATGCTCTTGCTGACTTGATCCTTTTCTAGTTTTTTCCATGCTCTTGCTGACTTGATCCATTCTCACATGCTTCACGTTTTCCATCATTTTTTGACTTTGTGGAGAGGTTTTCTATGGATTTGGGATGTTTTCATGATGCCTAAGTGAACTGCCAAGGTTTTGTTAAGTTTAAGGAAGTTGCAGAAATTTCATTGCAGGCCACCATCCCTCTCTGGCCATTTGGGAACTTTCCTTGCGGGGTGTCATCCCTCTATGGTTGTTTCATAACTTTCCTTGTAGGCCATCGTGTTTGGGTCGTTATGTGCTCATTGTCATTTTCACAAGGGCAGCGACCCTTCGGCTTCCTCCTTCCAAATCTTCACATTTCTGGAATCGGTGCAAAATTCAAGTTTTCATCATGTAGGGACCATCAAATGAATGCCAACCAACTTTTTCTTGCATGGTGGGATTTGTACTTAGTTTCTCTATTTGAGCCTTGACCAAGCATCCAAACGAGTGTGGTTTTCCACATCTTACCTAACACGGGTTCACCATACTAGGAAATCAATGCATACCATTAATGGAAATTGGTTTATAAATGTTGCTCCATGCCCTTCATTTTACCTGGGGCATTCAAATTTGAGGGAGAAACAAAGTCCCCCCTTCCTTTTCTGGTTTTTGCCTTGCTCCTACTGACTTGGTCCCTTCTCACATGCTTTGCATTTTCCATCATTTTTTGACTTTTGGGAGAGGTTTCCTATGGATTTGGGATGTTTTCATGATGCTTAAGTGAATTTCCAAGGTTTTGTTAAGTTTTAGGAAGTTGCAAAAATTTCATTGTGGGTTGTCGTCCCTCTATGCCCATTTGGGAACTTTCCTTGTAGGTTGTCTTCCCTCTATGGTTGTTTCAAAACTTTCCTTGTGGGCCATCGTGTGTGGGTCACCATGTGCTCATCGTCATTTTCAAAAGGGTGGCAACCCTCTAGCTTCCCCCTTCCAAATCTCTGCATTTCAAGAATGGGTGCAAACTTAAAGTTTTCATCATGTAGGCACCATCATATGAATTTCCTCACATCCTTAAAGGGGTTTGCATCAAATTTTCCATCTGTTTAGAAATTGCATAAATTTCCTTATGGGTTGCCATCCCTCTGTGGCCATTTGGGAACTTTCCTTGTAGGCCGCCATACCTCTGTGGTCATTTGGGAACTTTCCTTGCGGGCTATTGTACCTCCATCACCATTTTGGAACTTTCCTTGTGGCTCGTCATCCCTCTGTGGCCATTTAGGAACTTTCTTTGTGGGTTGCTATCCCTCTGTGGTTGTTTGTGAACTTTCCTTGTGGATCGCCATCCCTCCGTGGTCGTTTTAGAATTTTTTTTGTAGGCTGTTGTGTGTGGGTTGTCGTGTGCTCATTGTTGGTTTTAAAAGGGCGATGACCCTCTAGCTTCCCCCTTCCAAATCTCTACATTTCTAGAATGGGTACAAAAATTCAAGTTTTCATCATCTAGGAACCATCAAATGAATGTCTTCACATGCTTAAATAGGTTTGCATCAAATTTTCTGTGTTTGGACATTGAATTTTTTTTTTTGCGGGCCACTGTCCCTCTGTGGCCATTTGGAAACTTTCCTTGTAGGCCGCTATCCCTTCATGGCCATTTGGGAACTTTCCTTGTGGGCCATTGTCCCTCCGTGGTCATTTGGGAACTTTCCTTGTGGGCCACCATCCCTCTGTCACCATTTTACAACTTTCCTTGTGGGTCACCATCCATCTGTTGCCGTCCATGGGAACTTTCCTTATGGCCCACCATCCCTCCGTTGTCATTTGTGGGAACTTTCCTTGTGGGGCACCCTCCCTCCGTCGTCATCCACCGTTCATCATCCATCCATCCACTACTGAATTTGACTCCATTTTCTGAAAAACATTCATCGGTCTTTCGACAAACATTTGTAGGACTACTGATGAACTAACAAAATAATTTTCATCAAAAATTTTTCCTCAAAATTTTGATGAAGAATTAAACATCGAAATAACGGACTAGATTCTTCGGTCGTTGACATCATAAAATGGCTCTATTGTTTGTTAGAATATCGATGACAACTTTGTGTATCCACCAATGAATTATAACCAAATCGCAATTGCAATGCCTCTTCCAAAGCATCGAAACAACACCAAAATTTTGTCACCATTTTGATGAAATGGAAAAGTAGTTATGACAAAGCCTTTGTCATAGCTATAGTAACTTCATTAGACCTTTTTGGTGATTCGCCGGTTGCCTTCATTGAAATTGCAATGAAACAATGAATTTTTTTTTTTAAATATTCGTTGAAATGTACCATCATGGAGACTCTTGGTAATGACCACCAAAGACAACCCATGGGTGAGAGATCAATCATCAACATAAGATAGAAAACTCACTCTAATAGTCCATGTCTTGCCGATGACTTCCATCGGCAAGAAAAATCCAATGTCACACCGATCTAACCTCTTCATGAGTTTTAAATAGACCTACACTATGTCATCATGAAGACTCTTGGCGATGACCCCCGAAGCCAACCCATTGATGAGAGATCAATCATCAACATAGGATAGAAAACTCACTCCAATAGTCCATGTCTGGTCGATGACTTCTGTCAGCAAGACAAATCCAATGTCACACCGATCTGACCTCTTCAGGAGTTTTGAACATTGCTGGTTATCAACAAGACATTTTGAGAGTCTTGCTGATTTAACAAGTGTCTAAGAGAAAGTAAAAAAATGGAACCTATTAACTTTCTTAATTTGGGGTTCTTTAAATCATAAAATAGATACCATCTTCTTATGTAATGTACTTATATTTAGATTTGAATTTGAGACCAATTGTCATTGCACATTCCATTTTACTCTCATAAAGTATTCTATAAGCAATATATTGATAATTCTAAATGATTTATGGTGTTGTGCAACTCTACCTATTATCACAATTTTTTTGTTCCCCCCTAGAGAATCTTGCAAAGACAAGTTTACAATACCAAGTCAAATAATATGAAAAATACTTTCTTCCATACAAATTAAATGATTATTCTCACAATGGAAATTGTTTAATCATAACAACAATTCCATGAAAGCTTATCCATGCTTCATAAGAGATGATTGATCATACATATAGAATGCAAGATACATAGAAAAAAAATTACACTTGAGAACAACCAAGGGCTAACAAGGGAAGGAGTTAAGAAACATCTGGATTGAAGAGAAAATGTGTAGGGAAAATGTTGAGTAGTGTCAAGAAAACAAAGCTTGTAGAAAATATTCTTAACATCATCAAGCTCTTGAACAACTTAAAAAATTTAAAATACTAACACATACATGAGACATGTAATGAACTTCCAATATCTACTATCTTTTTCATTAATGGAGAGGTAGGTAAAGGAGAAATAATTGTAATTGTAACACTATTCATAGTCCAGTAAATTGTGTTCATAATTTGTGTTCAATGGACCTTAGTTTTATCATTATACTGCCCATCTAATACCATATTTTAATCCAAGGTTCAACTGTCTCAGATCTAAAGAAGCACCTTCAATTAACCATTTAAAGTACTATAGAATAAGGTAAAACTTTTACTTGAGAAAGAGTGGGTACACTTGTAGGATTAAAATTCTCGCAATCATTAGGATTTATTGGCACACAAACACAACCTACAACATATGAAGTAATGGACGACTACAAGTTAGTGAAATGGTCCTTAATATGTGACTGGTTTGCAAATTGATTGGTAGAAAATAAGGTTACAAACATATCTACATAAAAAATTATGAGGACAAACTACTGTAATCATCAAAATAGATGAAAAGTGCAAAGGAAAGAGCCGAGCTACATCTCTAGAGCCCTAAAAAAGTACATGAAAGAAACATAAAAAAGAACAAACCAGTTTTTGGATGAATACAAAATGGTTCCTTCATCAAGTGATTCATATGCTTTCACACCTGACAGGACATTAAGAATATTTTAGTCTTCCTCTGTGAAACTAACTACTTACAGAAAAAACCCAGAAACCAATATTATATCCTTCCATGTCTAGCTGAGGGTAGGTATAAGAGAAAACAATTTCCTCAATGCAATGCTGAAAAATATCAATGTGTGTGGGCATGTGCAGGATCATGGTATGCCAAATAGGCCCTTAAGTGGCAAAAAATTCAGAAAAATCAGTGTTAGGCAACTTGACGTAAATATTTGAATAAGTTATCTATATTATTTCAAAAATATGTAAGAATAGAATTTGTAGAAAATTGAATGTAGTTTCTAAAATACTAGGTTTATTTAAAAATAAATAAAATCTATTTGGTGAAAATTTGAAATTTCAATGCGGTAGTACTTAAATTTCAGGGAAAAAATAAGAAGTAGGTGTCTGTCTGACCACCCTAACCATAATAAAATGATAATTATTTTTTATAATATTTTATATATAAGTAGAGGACTCATGTC
>VDFB02280789.1:0-29625 GCA_007258455.2 Sequoia sempervirens | reverse complement strand
TCAATTAACATGATTATTTCATTCAATATTAATCTATTTCTAATCCTAGTGTTGGGGAACATGTTCCAAGGACTTAGGAGATACATGAAATAATGTTTAGGATTGCAATTAAATGGCATCCTATTCCCAACAATTATCACATCAATAATGGTTGAACATAACACTTATAGAACAACGAGAACTTGTATGAGACCAAGGACTTATGGAATCCTCCCTATCAGCTTGTTTCCTTGTAGCGACCTAGAAGATTTGCTCAAAATTTTTACTATTATGACCAGAGAATGTATATTGTAAAGATAAGTTAAAGAATTAAATTAATTAATGAATCTATTAATCATAGGTGTCATCTTAATGGTCACCAACACTTACAACCCGATTTTTTTCATTCTTGATTATCTGATAGGAAGTTTCTACTACTAATACTAAAGTAATATAAAGTTCATAATGGTATGAACCTACAAAAGCATTTTATTGGCAGATGTTCTTACACTTATAGTGTTGCAACTTGCAGAATTCGAATGTTGAATGGGATCTCACTAGTAAGTTGGTTGTATGATAAATCCTTAATGAAATTTCAAATGTCCATGTAGACAACAAATTTTTAAGCAATCAAAACATTTTAAAAGGAAATACATAAGCTAAACAATTAGTGCTTTCTACAATCTATGGGATATATATAGAATGCTTACAGAATCTCAAAACACATACAATTCCCTATATTAGGAGGAGTTGTTCCTGTCAAATTGTTGCTCTTGACATTACTACATCACAATGAAGAAAAAAATTAAGTAGAAAAACGTTGATTTCCTCGACACAGATCCTCCCCATATTCCCATATGAAACTTTAATGCATGCTATTACATCTAGATGCAATGCAAAAGAAGATGCCTTAATAAAAACTAAGAACGTTGATTTTCCACTAGGCTAGAAAAATGTTTGTGACTTACAAGTACCACAATCTAGTCAACTGACAGATGTGAGGTGAGAGACCTCTAACCAATGAGTTATTGCACAACCCCCTGAATTAGTTTCCAAAGAAGACCCCAAATTAGTTTTCACATAAGACACCAAAGTAGCAGAAGAACACCTAATGTCGTTCATCATTTTGTAAGATTGGAAAAGTAAATTGAAACACATTCAGAAAGGATCCACAATCTTACAAATATTGCAGAACTTCATTTCAATAGATGAGCCTGGGGATGTCTCCACTTAGTCGATTCTGAGCCAAATCCTTGAAACAAGAACACAACATTTTTAAGAATAAAAATGCCAAGGTCAAAGCAACCATCCATAATACAAAGCTTCTGAAATAGATAACTAATAGAAGCTAGTAAAATCATAGTGACAATATAACGATATTCTAGTTTCCAAGTTACAAAATCTTTAGGTTTGGAATATGTGACAATGTTGAAGGTATAGGTCCCATCAACTAATTATTCTTTACTATCCTGTAAAACCAACCGATCTATTATTAGGTTTGTTTAATAACTTTATAAAATATACAAATCTCAAAAAAAATGAAGTTACCTAAAGAAAAGTACTCTAATTAGGCTTGTTATAACTTTAAAAAATATACAAATCTTTGAAAACAATGATATTGCCTAAAGACAAAGAAATTTAAGGAGTAAGAAGACGTACAAATTTTCTAGTTGTTTCAACTTTGATATAGAGAAGGGTATATTCCCATCTAATCCATTGAAAGAAACATCCCGACATCCACATCCATTTGAGCAAAACCCAGTCAAGACATTTTAAGTCGTGGTATGAAATCATAAGATGAAAAAAATGATGAGATTCATTTGGATATTCACCATAGTTTAATTTGTTTGTAAATATGTCAATGATACTATTCACAACATAGATGTCTCCAAAGCCCATTTACAACATAGTCATGTGGTATGCCCATCATTAAGGCTAATGAAATTATGAGATTCATTTTGATAATCACCACAGTTTAATCTATTTATTATTAAAATTAGTAATTACGTTTTTAATGCTCGATCACTTGTAAATCTTGTAACGTATTTAGCTGCATTTAGATTGTTTCTATTTTGGTTATTTTTTCTGATGTTTCCTTTTTCTCCACCTTTGATCATGGAAACATTGTTTTTGTAATCTATAAATGAAGGATTTGCTTCTTATAAATAAAAACAAATATTTTGAAATCTCAATCTATGCATTTCGTTTGCATGGTATCAAAGCAAGATATCACTCTAAAAAATCATTTTTTTAGGCGCCTAGTTATTTCCGTGATCTTCTTCCTTGTTCATGTGCGCCTTTGTTTTTTAGGGTCGGGGCTTCTCACATTTTGTGTGCGTCTATGATTCGTGGCTTTGTGTTCATGTGTGATCACATTTTGTGTGTGTCTTTGTTTGTGGCATTATATCCGCGTGAGCACTTCCTAGTATATGGTCATCACAATATTTGAAGATGCATGAGAATATTGTGTTTCCAACTCTTTTTTGCACAGGTCTATGATTGGCATCGGTGTTTGTGCGTGATCATGGCTATGTGAAGAACTTGTTTTTTTCTACATAATTCACAACTTCTCTGGCGTTGGTTTTGTTGGTTTTTGAAAATCATGTTTTTTTCTTGAGTTGTCGCCTTTGTTTTGCATCACGTGTTTGGTACCTTTGAAGGTGATCTGGAACACACATTTCTTCTTCAATCATGTGTTCTACCTGTCTGCTAGTTTTTTGTCTTTGTCTGGCGACTTGTGCAAATCGCCTTCTCTGGTGGGAGTTGGATTCGTCTTTTTTTTTGTGAGACGTCATTCTTTAGGCCATCAATTGTGTCTTTTCTATCCCATGTGGCTTTTTCTAGATATCCAACATCCTCATTGGTGCATATATTCCAACATGGTTTGGTTATTCACTAATTTGTGAATATTCTATCAATTTTGAACGACCTTGAGATTTGTGCAAAAAAATTGTTAGATTTTGTCTATAGCCTCGATGTCGTACATCATGCTCGAGGGCAGTCAGAAATTCAATGGCCACAATTACAACACCTAGAAGTAGTGCATGATGACGATCTTTGAATATCGATGTCTTGACCAGATTATCTGGGTAAAAAGACAAGACAGATAACAAGTGATAAAGACCAGGAAAATTTTGATGAGCAGAATCATGAAGTGGTGATTCTCATTAAGTTGTCTATGATTGATGATCAGTTTCCTCAAGTTTCGTCTGGTAAATCAGCAAAGGAGATTTGGGATCATCTGAAGGATCTTCGTGAAACTTCTGATAAAAGCCGTGTGTTTGTTTTGAAGAACATGTTTTCTAACATGATGGATGAGAAGACATATTTGCAGGTATACTAGACCAAGATCAAGGACATCCAAGATTAGCTTGAGGCAATTGGTCAGAAAATGGAGGAAAAAGATATGGTAGTCATCACTCTAAAAATTCTACCAAAATATTATGAGCATTTTATCGAGACTCTCAACATTACTTTAGCTAATGTTGATTTGAAGTTTCCAGAGCTTTGCACCATACTTCTACAACAAGATCATTGGAAACAACAGTTCGGTAGCAGTGTTGGTTTGTCCTCAGAGCAGACATTTCTTGCTAAGACCTTTCAAAAAAAAGGGCAAAAATAAACCCTCTCAGTAGTCCAGTCAAGCACAATCTTCTGATTCTTCTAACAAGAAGAATGTTTAGTGTAACTATTGCCATAAGTTTGGTCACATGAAGAAGGATTGTTAGAAATTCTTGGCTTCTGAACAAAACAAGCAAGGAGAGTCTAAGCCTATAGCAAATGTTGTAGAGCACATTGAGCAAGAGGAATCTTTTTTCTATGCCTTCATGGCCAAGAGTCTTGCAGATCCTATGAAATCTTCTGCCTAGTACATTGATTCAAGTGCTTCTCGACACTTCACTCATCATCAGGATTGGTTCATTGAGTACACGCCTTTCTGAGATTCTGTTATCTTTGGAGGAGGTGAGGAGTATATGTTTGTCGGAAAGGGAAATGTATAGATTCACTCTGGAGGGAGAAATTTAACATTTCTCGATGTATACTTTGTACCTGGCATGGAGTTGAACCTTCTTTTTGTCAGTTAGATTATGAATCTCCTCAATTGGATATTGTTTTCAACATGCACACTTGCAACATTGTTGACAGAGAGACATGCACCACAATTGTTCAAGGTATTGAGGATCATGGTCTTTATAGACTCATTGACTCTGGAGATTCTCAAGAGAACGCTATTTTAGCTAAGAGTACATCCATAAATAGTCTCTTGCATCAAGGTTATGGGAACTTGAACATGTAGTATCTCTCTCAGTTAGCTCATGATGATTTGGTTGGTGGCCTCCCTGCAATTTAGACACAAAATCATGGAGTATGTGAGTCTTGTTAGGCTGGAAAGTAGCACCAGACTCTCTTCTCGAATGGTGACTCTTGGCGAGCTTCCAAGGCATTGCAATTGGTTCACGTCGATTTATGTGTTCCAATGAATACTCCTTTAGTTTTTGGTTGCAGTTATTTTCTATTATTTGTTGATGATTTCAGCAAAAAAATGTGGGTGTATTTTTTTTAAAATAAATCAGATGTATTTGATATATTTCAGTAATATAAGGCCTTGGTTGAAAAAGAGTCTGGTTCTCCAATAGTTACTCTTAGGTTTGATAATGGGGGGGAATTTTGTTCTTCTGATTTCTCCACATTTTGTGTTGCACATGGCATTAAGTGCCAACTCACCACACCATACACCCCATAGAAAAATGATGTCGTTGAACGTAGAAACCGCACCATTATTGAAATGGCTTGTTCTATGTTGGAGCATAGACATGTTCCTAAGAAATACTAGGCTGAAGCAGTTTATATTGCAATCTATCTTCTGAACCGGTCTATCATTATTGTACAAGAATGTTTCGAAACAACTCTTGAACATGCAAATTGCTGTGTACTAACATGGAAACTGAAATATGATTTTATGCAAACTACATGCAAAAAATTTCTAATGCATACAACTGAAACAATGAATTTTTTTTATGTTTTTGATAACAGTTGTATGCCCCAGTTAACTATAGTATAGAAGGGAGAAATTACATTCCAACAATGATTAATCATAATGTCTTTGAAATAAATTCTCAGGGATCTGAAGTTATGAATATTTTGAAAAGCCTGTGGGATGGAAAGATATTTGACTTTGATGTCATCAACAATTTCAACATTAGGAATTGAAATGAAGAAAGATCCTCCACTGAAGCTTCCCCATCATCCTTGTGACTACCATCTTCACTTTGGGAGTTGGACATGACTGTGAAGGCATATCAATTTTCACTGCTAATGACTGCACAATCAGTTTTGGTGTAGGCAATGGATAGAGTAAGTTTCCAAACTTGACGTGGTCTCTATCCTGTACAGTAAGAACAATTATTAGATGTAGCTTCTGGCTACCAATGCAATTCTCAGTATATATATGATCTTATTGTATTTGCTTGCAACATTAAGTATAATTAGAAATACCATTTGGTTCATGGTCTACAAGTCTAAAAATTATCATACAATTTTTGTATGCTTCTATAATATAAAATTAATTCCTTTAAACTTGAACTTGCTCACTAATATTCAAAAGAAAAATGAAAAAACAATGTAAGTGCCAATTTAGCTATAAATAAATTGAACTGCTATTCTATAGCTTATCCTTTTCAATATTAAATTGAATAGGGTGGTGAGCATTAATTCATTAAAGAAAATTGAGGACATCTTGTTGGGATTCACTATCTTGTAATAAAGTGTATAGGAGGAGTCAAAGTTCTACTAAACTTTCACCAAAATGTTAGAATAAACAAATTAATTTCTCCCATTTTGTTGTGGTGGAGAAAATTAGGAATGAAACTACCATTTATAATTTGTAACTGTTTGCATGCATATGGTAGACAAAACTAGAGAATAAACTACTGTTCTGTTTAGTTTGCATAGAATAGGTTTTTGTATTTGGTGTTCGCAAGATGCAATCTGCAGTTCAATTATATTCACTACACAGGTGACTTCAGTGTGCTTTTATTTTCTGCAGTTTTAGGCTTTTTGTTACCTTTCATAGTTTCCTTCTAATCTGCACAAGATCTCTACAAAAGAAGGGTGTTTGTAATCTTTTTGTGAGAGAAAGAAGTTGAATAAAAATCTTATTATTGTTGAAGCAATTTGGTACTCTATTTTCTCTGTTTTTTTCTTGTCTTTGCCTTGACATCACAAAAAGTGAAGCTAACTCATTTGTCATAAAATTCTGTGGCTATAACTAACATAAGGAGAAGATTAATTGAAGGAAGACTGAGTTCAGAGAGAACAAAATAAGCCTTATTACGTCTTTATTATATCTCAATTATAAATTTGAAAAAGAAATGCATCGCTTCATCAATACCTATGTCAAAATTTATATTAGAGAGAAAACATCAGAAGCATGCTCTCCCATGTGCGGTTGTTACTCTCCTCAACATCTCTTTGCATAAGCTTTCTCAATGCATGCAATCCATCCATCTCAACCTGAAAAAAATAACAAACACTTATCCCTGTCAACTTTTGAATTTAAAATACACTAATCCCTATAATCCAACCATCTTCTGAAAATATAAAGCAATCACAAACATGCCCGCACATTCGAATATCCAAATTTTATGGCACTCCAAATCTTATATTTGCTAGTGACCACTTTTTTAACTGCCCAAATAAATGTAGCTATATCGGTCCAACCTGATTTATCTTTTCATTGCCAAAGCAGGATGTTAAATCCAAATCTGATTACAGATTTTAAAAATTCAACAAATTCAAACTCAAAAGCTTCATCCAAACCAAAGCAGGAACTACACTAGAAGGAGAAATGAGCAAACCATAAAGCAAAGGATTTAAGGTCCTTCCAACAATCTAGAGGACACGCGCATGGATTAGAGATTTCATTAGTAAACTACAAAACTTTCTAATCCAAAATAGTTTGAACTGAGAGACTCAAATGTCATTTCATATATAAAATTTGGTTTATGGTTATCAATTAAATTAGTATTATTATCTTCATACAAAAAACACAAAATAGGGGAAGAAAACACCTACATGGTGCACTTTCACAACTCAAAGTAATATCTTGCTTTTCCACCTTTAAATGACCTTAGTGAGATGACAAGTCAAAATATTTTACTTTTCATCAATGGGCTTAGTAACAAAAACCATTCTTTAATCTTTCATGCAATATCTCAACATCATAATATTTCTAAGCTAACATAAACAATGCCCTCTCACTCACTCCTGCTCTATTTTGGCATTTCAAACAATGTCATCCCGCTTAATTCTAGAACCCCTAGTGACATTTATTTTCCACTCCTAGTGGCCCCTATCATTGGTTCAAGGGTTAATTCCTCTGTATTGCTTGCACCAACAATTGGTTCCTCTCTATTGTGAGAAAATGGTGTTTTCTACATCCATGTTCCTACCACAACTATTGGTTTTATAGGGCCTGGATATGATGATTGTAGTGTTCCTACTATTGGTGTGGTGCTTGAGGCTTTTGGCTATACTTTCTGTATTTTTTCTCATGGGTTTTTTGGGGCCAATGCTTTGGTGTGTGGCTCTTCCAATTATAGCAATGATGGGTCCCCTAGTTGTATTCTAACAAGTGGCGACTTGGATGCAGTAGCTAGGGTGAGATCTATGTATCCATGGCTAGCTCAAGCCCCTCCCCTTTGGTTCTACTCACCATTCTCACCATGAAAAGTCTCATCCCCTTTCTTGTTCTCACTCTCCCTTGGTCAAGTGGTTGAAAATGAAATTTTGTATGCTTGTAGAAGTCTAATTTGTAGATTGAACATCATTTGGCCTTCTCTCCTAAACTTGGATACATTGGTTTTGGAGCCTTGGAGGCCACTCACCAAGGGTTCTATTAAATTTTTTCCTTGTTCCAAGGGTTTCTTTATCTTGATCTTTCATTCTTTGAAGGACATGGAGGTGGTACTAGATAGTTGGTTGTAGATGTGTGGTGAGCATTCCCTCTCTCCCAAACTATGGTTTCCTTCCTTCAACCCTATTGCAAAATCACTTAGTGTTACGCCATTTTGTGTAAGGTTGCCTTACCTTCCTTTCCAATTTTGGGAAGATAGTTGCTTTGAGGATATTAGTAATGCTACTGATCATTTTTTGAAGATGGATTCAACCATGTCTACCATTGGCCACTTCACCTTTTCTTGTATTTTGGTGGCTATCGAGATATCCAAGCCCCATGGAGATTCCATCTTGATAGTTGAGGAGAGGATGTAATTTATTTGAATTGATTACTAGAGGCTATTGTTCTAAGAATCTAATGCAAACATTGCTTTGCTACAGCTTTCTTTTGAGTGTCCATGTCCCCACTGTAGGATTGTAATCTTTACTACTTGGTGACACAATCCCCTCCTTGATCATTTGGTTGTGGATCCCCCTAATACTCCTACTTCCCTAGTGGATGAGATTCCTTGTCTTTCCTCCTTATATATGGATCATGATGTGATTTTCAAGGCTCCTCCTAAGGTGGTTTACCCCAAGGATGGTGCATCTTTAGTTATTTCATTGACATATGCAAGGACTTCTTCATAATTGGTTCAAGATTCTCTTGCATCATCTAGCCTGATTGCTCAACCTATGAACTATGGGGAGACTCTTGTGATTGAAAAAGTGAATGGATTTTGTGTTGCATTCAACTTCCATGCGTAGACTTTCTTTCATCAGTTGAGGTGACTCAAGATGAGGTAGTGCTGGAGGATGTCCTCTCTCCACATTTGGTGGAGTTAAAAAAATATGTATCTTGGATGATTGTTCAAAGGAGGAATAGAGGTCTTCCTAAATATTTTTTAGAATCCCATCACTAGGTTAAGGGTGTGAGGATTGCAAGGGTGGTGTCATGCATTTTACAAATCTTTTGTTTGTTTGGATTTTCCCTTTTGATATTTGGTTGTAGTTGTGTTCAATTTTGTGTCTTATTTTGAGTCAACTAGGGTCAACTAGTGTTTTGCTAACATTTCACTATAATTGAGTTTGAATTCCCAGTAAAACCTATTTAGCCATTAAGGTTGTGGGATGTTGTTGTTGTTGGGTAGCTTTTTTGTAGTTTTTCTATTGTTTGGATTTTGTGTTGGTTGATGTTTATTGTAAAGGGTTCCATGGTCCCTTCAAAACCTGTTTTACTCATATAATAAAAGAAAACAACCATGATTTCCATGGAGGATGTACATCAAACAAGAGACATAAGCAATGGTAATAAAAAAAAGCATTTGCTTCTCATTCTTTAATTATTGCATTACCCATTTTGGGATCATTGTTGAATTTAATGGGAATGGGGATGTACTTATCATGATTGAAAAAAAAATTAGGGGGATAGAAAGGAAGGGGGTGGAAAGTAGAGTGGGAGAAAAATATGGGAGGTAAGGGGGAGGGAGAGTAAGTTGGGGGAGGATTTGGTTTACATCATAAAAAATAATAATAAAAAATTAGAGAGAATCTTTGAAGTTTTCTTCAAAGAATTTGTTAGGGTCTCCATCAAAGGCAATAAATTCACAACCATACCAATAGAAAGGTATGCTACCTTAGTTCCTTCCCTTTAAATGCAGGAGAATGAGACTTCTCCTGATTTCTTTGAGAGACACTTTTCTTTGTCAATTACATCTTTCAATTTCCAAGAAAGGACTTTCTCATATTTCATGGGATTGATAATAATTTGTGAGTCACTTTCTATAATTAGTTTATGTCTTTCAACATGGTCATTTCCTTTTCTTGGTTATTAGTATCTCTACCAATATGTAAAGAGAAGATAAGCTTGCATTCACTATGCTCATCTCTAAATATGCATCCACCACAGGATGGGCCAGACTTTCCTTTAGTAGTCCTGACAAAGTTTAGTTTTATATTGTTAGGTGAAAGTGAGCAGATTGGGAGACCATACAAACTTCGTTTCACATTTTGATAATATCTCAGCATGCACATTTTTGAATTGTAAACTTTAAGTCATTATGTAGCATTTTATAAGGGTTTATAGCTCTCATTTCGTACTCCACTAAAAAAATACCTTGTGTTGTAGGTGGAAAGTAGAATGCAAATACCTATTTCTGTTGTAAGAGATCGTATCCATGCTATCTTGCCAAATGAATAAGGTTGGATCCATTATTTTCATGCATTTCTAAATATTAAAAACTAGAGCTTTGTCCACTTCAACCAAACTATTGGGGGGAAACAAATTTCAATGTTCATTACCTAACAATTTAGAAAATTAGAGTTGTTTGTTTCAAAACTAATTGTGCTTTGAGTTTCTCTAAAGGGAATTTCATATTTTAGGTGAGGCATTGCAAATCATGCAAAAAACTATTTGGATGAGGATAAAGAAAGACACAAACATGATCACAAAATCTCACGATAGAGAAAAAAAATGTTTCACACGAGGACACATTCCCAAGAATAGAAGATATGCCTCATGCAGTTTTAGGGGAAGAGAACAAGGTAAGAACCTATTGAATGTAGACACAAGTGAGCACTTGAGTGTGCATATTGTATACACCTAAAAATGGTCTAGATAATCAAATTAATTAAATATGCTTTATTTGATTAATTATCTTAATTTCCTCTACTATTAAATAAATAGAAATATTTATTTATAGTTCACATTCTAATTCTCCTGTTCTTCAATTTTAATTAAATATACAACTTCTATAGTTGGTGTTGTAATACCCCTCCTCTTACTGTTTGGATTTATTATTATTTTTCTATGTGTTCGTTTGATACCTTGATACTATGATGGTACTGTTATCGTGTGAGTTGGATAGCTAGACATTAGAGGATGCTGTTATTTCATATGACATTGTGGTTAGTTAGATGATTATCAGAATTATATGTTGATGCAATGATTTAATGAATTATGTCATGAGATGAATTGTTAGTTTAGAAATGTTAGTTTAGCAGTTAGATTATAATTGTTAGAATAGGTGTGATGAAGGACAATATGGCATCACTCGTTCGCGAGTGCCCTGCTATGTTGCAATTCCTTCTCACAATGCAGTACTTCGATTTAATGCTTTGATTTTATATATATGTATGCACATGTACACAACTTCGTTTATATGCAGGATTTGCAGGTACAAGTCTCGATTCCACCTGCTTCGGCAGGACAGGGCGAGCACCAAATAACCCAACGGTTAATGTTGAAACAGAGGTGACGATGAAGTCCTCCCGTCCCATGATGTCAGATCGTCTCGTTTTGATTGGTATTGTTCATGTTTGTAAATGTCGTCATTTGTGGGTTGTGTCTTGTATTTTGTCGTCTTTTGAGTAATGTTGGTACTTTATATGTTGTGGTGTATTTGATTTTAATGATGGAAGTAATTGGTTGTCTTAATGTTAGATTTAAATTATATTTGAATATTTAAATGATTTAATTATTTTTGAAAGTCATATATTGCAATTAAATAATAGTTAAATATTAAATGTGCCTTAATTATTTTAATTAATTAGTTGGTGGTGAATAATTATTAGAATAATTTATTTAAATTAAATAAGTATTGTGATGTGCAAGTAATGTTGCAAAAACAGAAATTAAAACAATAAAGCAAACAAAAGAATAAAAAGATTGTGTGAGCCAATAAGAATACAGATTTGGGAAAAAGCTGGCTTTTAAAGAATTGTTTTATTTTATTTTTGTTTTTTTAGAGTTTTGGTGAGAGATGGACAATATATTTTTATTTAATTAAGAATTTTTGTAAGTTTACACACACAGAGATTAGGGATGGAGAAGTTGCACAAGTTATTATGTATTTTGGAATCTGAAGAGAAGAGGGGTTTTTGATCTTTTGCTAATTTGAAGAGAGTTCTAGAAAGGGTTTGGGAATCTAGTACTAGTTATTTTGGAGTCTTCTGAACGAAGGATCGGGTTCGAGATTTGAGCACGATGACTTAGAGAAGATTGGAAGCAAGAAGGAGGAGCTCTTCGTAAAGACCGTCAGGAACCAGCTTCATCAGATTCACAATGAAGCGCAGGACTCCAGGTTCTCGTCTCTACCTTTGATTTTTTGAATCTGCAAAATAAACAAAAATTGTGATTTGAATGAATTTGTATTGCAAATAAAATAAATAAATAAATAAATAAAATAAAATCTGACTGTGATTTGGATTTAAAGGATTTCTTTGAAGAATTGAAAATGAATAAACAAATAGTCTTTCCTTGAAGAGAAAATTTTATGTTGAGATTAGAAAATCTTGGTTTGCAAACAACGAAAAATAAACTCTTCGAATGCTATTTTGATATACACGAACTCTCTGCTATTCCTGTAGAAAAGAACAATCTTGATATTTTTAAAAGAATTGAAAGATTATTTTGAAATAAAAAAAAACGTACGTATTTTAAATTTATGGTCATTCTGTTTTGTTTTTACACAGAAATCTGTGTTCTGTGCTTGTATGTAATTATTTACCATTATATAAATAAGTAAATATATATATAGATATATATATATATATATATATATAAATTTATATATATGAATACAAATATATAGTATGTAATTATAAATAAATTGATTTCATGCCTTTCGAAAAAGGCCGACTGTGAAAATCCGTGCCTGATCGAAATTTAATATATTTTATTTCTTTTTATATTCGTTTGTGTTTTGTTATTAAAAATTTTTATAAAAAAAAAAATAATTTTTTTTTTTTAATTCATATAGAATTTGGGTCGGTGGGGTCACCCCCCTACCCCTCCTTTAAACCTGTGATCATCCGACACATATCCGTCTGGAGGGCTGTTTACGACCGGAGTGTTGGTTGTTTAAATTTTTTTTTTCTCTTAATTTTTAATTTTTAATTTTAATATTATATATTTATAAATATATATATATATATATATTTAATGTATTTAATATTATTTATTATTTTAAAAAAATAAAAAAGTAAAATAAAATAAAAGAAAAGATTTTATAATTATTTACTCTAATATTTGAGAAAAGTAATTTCTATTTGGAAATTAATTATTAAAGTTTTTTTTTTAGTAAAATAAAATTAATGTATTATTTTGATGTCCCTTGGTTTTATGAATTAAATATGTAGATGTGGAAACTATGGTTTGATTTTAGGCAACAAATTACATAAATGTTGTCGAGTTTGTGTTCTTTATATCATTTCAAATTGGGAGTGTTTTGTGTAATTGAGTTAATCGTTTACTTTAAGTTATGAATTTGCGTGATCTGGTTATCGTCTTCCATTTAATTGTTGTAACTTTACTCTTCGAGGTGGGAACCCATCGTTGATTTTTGTAAACCCTTGTCCCAGAGGTTTGTTAAATTGTAATATTCTCTTCATCTTGATTATACTTTTGGAAATTGATACTTAATGGTTTTGTTAGGAAGGGTTGAACGGTTTGTTAAGACTTTTAGATTATGAGTGATGCGAGAGGGTTAATGCCTCGTATGGTTCTTGTTCTGGTATTTTGTTCCTTATGTTATAGTTCAACCCTTGCCTATTTTGAGATATGTTAAGGGTCATAGGGAGAGTGGCTCTTCGTGGGCGCCGGCGCCTCGGGTAAGAGGAAGTGCTTAGGGGAACCCACGTAAGAGTAGATAAACAAGTGATAACCTAAAAATAGAATTTAGGGGGATGGGTAGTAAAACACACAAGATAATTAAAACTGGATTCCTCGTCTATGCATTAGGGCTACCGTAGACTAGTGATAGACTGAGTAGGCCGTGGTCGGCAAAGTCGTAGTCTCGTCTTCATGAGAGATTATCGGCTCCGCATTAGCTACCCTATGGTGCCGGTGCCTCAGTTAGGAGGAAGGGCCAGGGGATCCATAGATGGGTGCCGGCGCCTCAGTTAGGAGGAAGGGCCAGGGGATCCCATGAGAGCTATGCGATGACACTCTCCACTAGGCACCCTTGTTCTTGTTTCTTGTTGCCTCTGGATGTTGTTATATTTATGTTGTTTCTGATTTGAGGGCTAGGGGATCCATAGATGGGTGCCGGCGCCTCAGTTGGAGGAAGAGCCAGGGGATCCCATGAGAGCTATGCGATGACCCTCCCCGCTTGACACCCGTCTGACTTGTTCTTGTTGCCTATGGAATGGTGTATTGAATGGTTGATTTAGAGTTATTATGGAATCGTGTTTTTTTTTATTGGTTCTGATTTATTTGGAAATGTAGTTTGGGTGCTGGTTCGGTTTTTCTGGATGTTATCTCCTTATGATGCTTTTTGAGTTCTTGTGAATTTGGTTCATGATTGTTAATTGGTAGTACTTCATGTTATTGTGATGAGTTTCTTAGTTTTAACTCGTTATGTGATTTGTGAACGTTGTTGGTTGTTCATTGTATACTTTGAGTTGTACTTGTTTTGTATCATGTTGTTGTTGAGTCGGTTTGTCATTCATGGTCGGGTTCACTTCCTCGTCACCTCTGAGCACGGGGGGTGAGTTACTTGTAATTCACATGGTTGGGTGGAACGTGCTCCGCACCCGTTGGGTTCCCCATCAGCATCCTGTCCTCTCAGCTTTCCGTAGTGGAGTTGTACCAGTGATCATTTGTACTTCATATTTCATTATACTTGTATCAATCCCCATGTTGGGAAATTCAATGTAATTCATTTATCAAAGAAGATTGTAATGTAATATTATAACGATGATGTAATAGTTAGGCTCAGTTGTAACTCTATTAAGAGATGTATCATGGATGTAATTATGCGATGTTTATTATTCTCGCATCATGGCTTTTGGATGTATCCTTATCCTTGGTTATCATTATAAATGATATTGTTGTAATCTTTATTTTTTATTTATGGTTAGTGTTGCGAAGTAACCTCTCGTGCCCCAGAGAACCAAGTGTGTTAATGCTATGTAATATGTTATGTGGTTATGGTTAATGTTATTGCATGTTCACTTTTGTTATTTTAAAAAAAAAAAATTATTTGCATTGTGTGTGTTCTCTGGGGTTTGCACGACGGGCGTTACAGGTGTTATTTGATTATTACATCATTTCAATCTTAATTAAATAAACAAAGTTTTACACTTTATTGTTTAATTATCATATTCCTTCTATTTTAATTTAATAAACAACTTCTATAGTTTGTTTTATTAAATTATTTATTCCCCCTTTTGCTAATTTAAATAAATAAAAATATTTAAATAAAGGCATAAAGCAAATTCCTCTATTCACTCACCTACCAAATTTGATATTCCAAAATCCAATTTAATTCAACTGGTATTCATGGGAAGCTATGAAGACAAATTGGAGGCAAATTTGAATCAATTTCTCAAATCTTCTTCCTCTGATCTTTCCTATCATCTTGCTTGATGCTTTCATGGGGATAAACCATTCCCTTCATCAGCTCAAGCTTCTCAATCTCTCACCATTCAATTCTCCAGATTAAATCCAGGACTTTGTTGTGCTGCCCCATCACAATGTGTTGTCGTGAAATCTATATATACAACCTTCTTCAACAGGAAATGGATCTAAGAACCCCCAAATCTTTGTGCAAAATTACTCTACAGTATTCATAGCAATCAAGAAATCATATCAATAGCAGTAGCAATAGCATTTAGCATCATAGCATCATAACAACAATAGAATTCACATCACGACAACATCATAGTTTTTACTGTAGCTTCCATTTATCAGTTTTCATATATGTATAGATTACAGTAGCATCATAGATTTTTAGTTTCATTATCAATCATCACATCATTGCATTTAGCATCAATTCCATTCTCTAGATAGGCATTTTAAATACTTACGGTGCTTACAAATTTGAGATCCCTCTGTAACTTGATAAATCTTTGGAGATAGGAGACAATGAGATACTTTCAAGTTTTATGTACTTTAAATTGGTTTAATTCATCTTAAATCTTGATATAATGTTTCATTAAGAAGTGTTTTTAGTTTTATTTATTTATTTATTCACACTTACATTTTGGCACCCACCGTGGGGCTCCAACCCCATGTTTTTAACAAGTTTTTTTTTTTTGAAAGACTTTCGTATAAGAATTTGGTGTAACTCTTTTAGCGTGATTAGAAGATTCTATAGTGCTTTTGAGCCAAACTATAGAGCTTCTACCTGTTTTAGCGCTTCCGATGAAAACTATAGCGCTTTGGAAGACTGTTTTAGTGCTTCGACCGAAAAGCTTTCAACATAGTCCGACTGTCAAATTTCAAAGTTGTTTTAGCGCATCCGACGATTTATATAGTGCTTTTGAAGGATTTTATAGCGCTTCTAACACTTTCTATAGCGCTTTCAAGAATTTATATAGCACTTTTAATCTCTGTTATAGCGCTTCTATAAATCGTTATCTGGATCCGACGCGACCGCGACTAGTAACTTTATTTCTTCAGTTGGTTTAAAATTTATCAATACTAGGATAGTCACTTCTTCAATTTGGTTTAAAATTTATCAATCTAGGGTAGTCACCAAACATTTCAATTTGGGATTAAAAATGAACACCATGTCTTTTTGTGAAGCAATATCTTCACTATGAAGCAACATCTTCACATAGATAGAAAATTGTCCTTTGGGCTCTAAAAATTGAACAAGTTGATTTTTGTGTTTGTGTGGTGATAGGCATATGCTCTCCCCTTAATTGGGTGATCAAAACACCAGACTCATCCTTTATTTTATGCATTTTTCAAGCTTTATTAAATCCTTTAGAAGGCCTACCATAGTGGGAAAAAGTACTCACCCTACGGGAACAACCTAAGTGGGTAACAACCAAAGCCAGGGTTTCCACCCCACTCTAAAATTTAAAGCGAATCTAGGAAAATCCACCTTTTCTGGAAGTGTACATGATAAACATCCCCAAAAACTTTGTTCTAAAGGTTGGGAGGTCTCCTGAGGGGGTTTATCACTTGCTACTCTAAACGGAAACCCTTTCTAAGAACCATAGTGTAGTATCCAACTAAGTCAATTTCTGAACATTGTAATACTCAACAGTGCCAGGGAAGGGAAGAATCTACCCCCAAGACACTCACCATATAATTACCAAGGACCGTTTGCTCAGGGGATCAAGAAATCTAACCTTGAGTACATGCCTAGAAAAGACAAAAACATGGGCGCCCTCTAGGGGGTGACACGACTGTGTGAGTCGACGTAATTTTAAGCTATGGGTTTATTGAGTATAATGATGATCTACTTGTCCTTAAGAGTGAGTCTGTCTGAAGTATATGTTTGTTAATAAACTTGTGGAAATCAAGAAGGATCTATTTGATCCTTGAACATACACTATCTGTTTTGATTATAGCTCTTAAAAACAACTATCTACATTTGATGTGTATTTTAAAATCATTAAATCCAAATAAAAGATCATCCTAAAAAAAAAAAATACAAACAACTTGGACAAAATCAAACTAGGAAATACATGATTAGGGATTGGAAAACCACAAAGTTTGTCAAGAAATCTCTTGCTAAGAGAATCAAGAAACCCAAGAAACCACTTAGTTACAAAAACCTTTTGAAAAGAAGACGTTTCTTGTATCAAAGTAGGAAGATTTTTCTTCACCATAAGACCTTCATCCATAGATTTCATGACTTCGCTAGAGGTTACACTGATGATTATGCTTTAGAACCCTTATATTTGCAAGCCTATTATCAAATAATAGCTCTTTCACAGGAACCTAACTGTAGTCAACCTATTCATCAATCTTCCATCCCGCAACCCACCATAGAATACTTCGACAAACCAGATCATTTCTTACAATAGAAAAAACTTACTTTAGGTTTGTCATCCAAAAATCAGGGAATTACCAACGAAAATATTTTGTCGAAATACTAAAAATCTAGAAAATTGCACCACAAAAAGTCTGTTTTCTCACAGAGAAAAAAATTGAACAACACTGTGACTTAAAAATTAGTGGTTAGGTCAACTATTATAGTGCTTATGTGCATTATTTTAGCACTTCCACGGTCAAGAACAATGCTTCTGTCATTTGTTTCAGTGCTTCTATTACATATTAGAGCGCTTCTATCAATAGAAAAACAAACTGTTAGAAAATACTATCATAACTCTTCTACAATCTGTTTTAGTGCTTCTACACTATCTTTTAGAGCATCAAAAGTAAAAAACAACACTTCTGTCATTTTTTTCAGTGCTTTTGATCAATTTTATAGCACTTTTTTCAGTATCAAACATTACCAGTGTCAACACTAGTCCTTCAACACATTTGCAGACTATTTTAGCGCTTCTGCTCTATTTGACAACACTTTTACCAGACCTTTTAGCGCTTCTGCATTCTATTTCAACACTTCTACCCTCTGTATTAGCACTTCCACAGAGCTAAAAAATAGAGACCTTTTGGAAACGTATGTCATTTTTTTCCATTAGAAACTTAGGTTTTTACTAGTCAGAAACATTTCACAATTCAAACAGTGTCCTAAAAACTTGAAACAAAGTAGGTTTTTAAAAGTCAAATTTTTTTCAAACATAAACCCAAATCTTGCAAAATACAAAGTGTCAAATTATCAAAACAAATCTAGATTATTGAGTCAAGTTTCCTCATTAGGATTCTAACATCCTACCATCATGAAACAAAACTTGGTAATCAGATTTTCAACTTAGCCTCATCAATAGAATACATCATTCTATTTGGTTTTGTTAAAATCAAATTGACACTAATCACAACACAAAAGATCCAAGTTTAGTGAAAACAACAAAAAATTTGTATGCCAATTTAACAAGGTTACAAAGACAAAAAATCAGAGAGAAGGAAATTGAAACTCAAACCACCATGGATGAGATAGATGAGGATCAATTGAATGCTTTAACTCAAAAAATGAAAACCTTCAACAATAATTCCAAGATATACAAAGAGAAACTACAGAAAGATATTTGTTGCTATACATCTACCCATATCCTCTTGACCAAACAATGAACATGAGACCACCTTCACCAACAACTACATCATCCAAGTTCAATGTCATTAAATTTTTGCAAAATTTCAATAAGCCCAAATCTAAGTCCTCAAACACAAATGATATTGAGAAATCCTATCATGTCATGCATTTATCTCCATCCACCATAAGCCAAAATAAACCTCAAGATTCTTTCACTCAAGTTAACAATTCCATCCAATCATCCTCTTCTATCATATCTTCAACATCCAATGACTCATGTCAATCTCACAATCCAAAGCATGCTAGCATAGACTCCCCTACACATCAAGATCAAAATATTCTTTCCACTCCATCCAATGATATCAAAATTCCACAAATTCTTCCAATCTTTGATCAAGATCCCATTTCTCAAGAATCTTATGACGATCCCCTCCTTTCACTTTTCATCCAAAATAATTCCCTTCCATCTCAAGAGACAAGTATCCTTCCAAGTTCTTCTTCCACCTCATCTAATCAATCAATACCATCTCATGATTCTATTGTTATTCCATCCTATCTAATGATGTCTTACCGACCGATGATCAAGACACGCTTTCTATAAAATCTCATGCTTCCCTTCCTCATCAAGATCAAGATATGCTTCCATTCAAGGATACCCTTTCATCCCATGAAGATTTTTATCCTTCTCATGATCAAGATATGCCTTTCATACCACTTCATGATCCTTTTCCAAGCCAAGATCAGAACACCCCATCATCTCCATGTCAAGAGCCTATCACACCTATTCAAACTATTTATGAACCCCACACCTATAAATTGGGATCCTCCACCTTTATCCATTTTGGTTTACTTCCAACACCTATCCTCTTATCCATATCATATCCTCCCCAAAATGGACTCACATCTTGTTTCACAAACAATACATATCCCATTGGTAAACGAATGTGTCAAAGTATGAATTACAAAGGAAAAGGATTAGGCCTTCATGAACAAGGTATCCTAGAACCCTTTTCTATTCAAAGAAACCCATATCATCATGGCCTTGATTATATTCCTAAGTTTCCTAGTTCATCAAACCTTCCATCTATCCTAGGTCCTCATTCTAGTTCATCAAACCTTCCATCTATCCTAGGTCCTCATTCTAGTTCATCAAACATTCCATCTATCATAGGTCCTCATCCTAGTCCATCAAACCTTCCCTCTATCCTAGGTCCATATCCTATTTCTCAAGAACAACAAAGGAACACATCCTTGATGCCCTTTCAAAATTATACCCACATTAACTCATCCATAATACCTCCATATCTTTCATCTCAATCCACCGCTCCCATTGCTTTTGGAAGCAATTTCGGTGCCAAATATCAAAAGCGTCTATATCAAAATCCACATGTATCAAAGGATCAACATGTCTCCTCAAAGAGACATGCAAAAATAAAAGAAAATTTGATCCAAAATCAAAAGAAAAATATAAAAGGCCACAAAGGCCTATCAAAGAAAAAAGGAAAATTTCAAAGACCACAAAGGTCCATAAATCAAAAAGAAAAACGTCAAAGGACACAAATGCCCACAAAGCAAAAATCAAAGTCAAAAGTCATGTGGATTCCTAAAAGTATCATAGAAGCAATAAAATATAAATTGGCATTCAAATTTGCTAATCCAAAATCTTCCTCCAATTTTCCATCTAATAACCTATCACCTTCCAAATCCATTTTTCCTCCATCACTCCACCACCCTTCAAGGTGTGTGCCAACATTGATCTTTCCATCCTTTCCATCTATCCATCAACATTCCTTCCAACCTACTATCCATTATCCAACATTCATCCCCCATCATTCTCCTTTAATCCAAACCTTTGCATAAGTTCTTAGATTCTTCCATCATATCATTGATCTACCAACATTTAGGAGTCTAATTCCCATTGCCATGGTTTATTAGAGGGATATTTGGTTGTGAAACTTGATGCTTAAGTCCTTCCTCCATCTCCCTATCATCCATATCCTATCTTCCATATTCCTCTTGCACTCTACACTTAGGGACAAGTTTCATCCATCTTATCATTCATGGTCATTATCCTTTCTATGCTCATTCCTTGCATTTCCACCTTTGATCTTGACAAGGTTAAGGATCTTCTTGAACATCATATATCTTATCCTATACACTTTATCCATATCTTCCATACCATATCTTTCATCTTATCCATATTCCATCATTCTTACTAAATACAATCCTGTCTTCCTTTCCTTGGTCTTGATGAGGAATAGGGGCAAAATAATTGGGCCTTGTATCTGTATCTTATCTAGTTTATCTTGATCATCTTATTCATTATTTTTATCCTTTCTTTCTTCCATTCCATATCTCCTAGCTTATCAAAATCCATGTCATCATGTCCCTTTGTAACCTTGAATCTTATCATGTAAATCACATTTGAGCATAGTTGTAAAACATTATGCAATCATCAAAAATCATCAATCATATCGTACTTAGAGGAAATTAGTGATCCTAAGTACTTATCATCATCATGCCTTATGGAATCAATCATTCCTGACATCTTAATCAATCAACCATTATCATCTTTTGACAAGAGATATGTTGCTTGTGTGACATATTTTGCAACGAATCTTTCATTTTTATCTATCATTTATCCATGGTTTCATTACCCCTATTGTGGGGAATCTTGTTCCTTCAATCAGTCATATCATCTCATTTCATCTTAAATATCTTAAAAAATCCAAAAAAAAAAAGAATTAGAAAAATAAAAAAATACAAAAAAAACAAAAAGACTGAAAAGTGCAATAAAAACATGTAGTGAAAACCTGGAAATAGGCGCTATTTGTGATTTAACCAAATTTTCCATCTATTGGAAACATGTCATGGTCATTATTTTTCACCATCATTTTGCATCCATTATCATATCATTGCAAGTGGTCATGTCTCACCCTAGCTTGGGGGCAACATCTGGACATCACTAGGGGAAATAAAACATTGAGCTTAACTAAATAGAAAAACAACAGCATGTCAAACATAGAAAAAACAATGATCGAAACACAACCCAACATGAAACATCAATCACCATCAGAAACACATTGGACATTCGTATCACAACAAAAAATCTAAAAACAAGTCAAAAAGTTAGTCTCAAAAAGTCAAAAACAGAGTCGGTGTCAATTGAACTACATGGTCTCTACGTGTATAAAGTAGGCTAGGCTAATCTTTGATCAGCCCCCGAGGCCCCTAGGATGGGTCTTTAGGTTAGGTCTTTGGTCAAAATATTGAAAAATACAAAAAACCATCATAAAATCAGGATGGATGATCTAATCTGAATAATGATTAAAATACTTTAAGAAAATGTGGGATATGTTGTACTTTGATCATTGTTATCATTTCTTTGGAGCAACTCGATGATGCATTGAACTAGAGAAGTAAGGAAGGAGAATGCTATTTTCTTTATCTATTGTTTGTGAATTAATCATAATTACTGTGTGAATTGTCGTGGGAAGTGCTCTACAAAGTATCATGGATGACATTCCAATTCACATAGAAAAATGATTGATTCTTGTTTGTTTACACAAGAAATTCTCAAGTCATCTCTGTTTAATTATACCTAGATGCTTGTGTTCACTTGCAATATCAAAAATCATGGAAGTAGTACTCAGGTCATCATGGTCTATTTTATACCATCAATGTTTGTACTCACTTTCAACATTTTTAAAGCTCTATGATGATAAAAAGCACAATAAATGGACTATTAAGATGCCAATGTTTGCATATGTAGATTTGCATGGTTAAATTAGATTGCATTCATATTAGTTTTGTATTTGCATTATATATTTTCCACATCGACTGATGATATCTATATAAGCCTACACTAGATGTGAAATAATGTCCCATGTCTTTGGGAAGAACTCTAAAATCCTCCTATGATCATAACATATTGGAAATCAACAATATTATCAATCAATTAAAAATCAATCAGCCTATCAATCTAATCGACTCCGATGATACTTTGATCAAATATCATGAGCAACTATCATTGAACCTCACCTATCATGAGGTCAATCAAACATCAATCTATCAATGAATCTCGCTTATCATGAGGTCAAACATCAATCTATTATTGATGCTCGCCTATCATGAGGTCAAACATCAATCTATTATTGATTCTCACCTATCATGAGGTCAATCATCAATCTATCATTGATCCTTGCGTATCATGAGGTCAATCATCAATCTATCATTGATCCTCGCCTATCATGAGGTCAATCAATCAATCGATCATTGAATCTCACCTATCATGAGATCAATAATCTTCTAGTCTATCAGTATCATCAATCAATATCAAATCAAAGGCTGACATGATTGAAAATTATCAAACACAAGGAGGCAAAGCAAGGTAACATTTAATCAACTGGCGGAATCAGTATTCTTTATTGGGAGATAAATCGTTGAATCATCAAAAAATCATAAAAAAATGAAAATCTTTATCAAATCATCAAAAAATCCAAAAAATCCAAAAATTCATCGATTTATCTCCCGAGGGGGCATATATCCATCATCACCTGAAAAATCAAAGTCTGGGGCATACTGAAATTTTTTCGTCGATACTAATAGCAATAGCACAAAATTTTCTTTGAAGCAATGCATAAACACATCACTTCAAAGAGGGGAAAAATGTATACACGTAAAAATGGTCTAGATAATCAAATTAATTAAATACGCTTTATTTGATTAATTATCTTAATTTTCTCTCTATTAAATAAATAGAAATATTTATTTATAGTTCACATTCTAATTCTCCTATTCTTCAATTTTAATTAAATATAAAACTTCTATAGTTGGTGTTATTTAATTATTACATCATTTCAATCTTAATTAAATAAACAAAGTTTTACACTTTATTGTTTAATTATCATATTCCTTCTATTTTAATTTAATAAACAACTTCTATAGTTTGTTTTATTAAATTATTTATTCCCCATTTTACTAATTTAAATAAATAAAAATATTTAAATAAAGGCATAAAGCAAATTCCTCTATTCACTCACCTACCAAATTTGATATTCCAAAATCCAATTTAATTCAACTGGTATTCATGGGAAGCTGTGAAGACAAATTGGAGGCAAATTTGAATCAATTTCTCAAATCTTATTCCTCTGATCTTTCCTATCATCTTGCTTGATGCTTTCATGGGGATAAACCATTCCCTTCATCAGCTCAAGCTTCTCAATCTCTCACCATTCAATTCTCCAGATTGAATCCAGAACTTTGTTGTGCTGCCCCATCACAATGTGTTGTCGTGAAATCTATATATACAACCTTCTTCAACAGGAAATGGATCTAAGAACCCCCGAATCTTTGTGCAAAATTACTCTACAGTATTCATAGCAATCAAGAAATCATATCAATAGCAGTAGCAATAGCATTTAGCATCATAGCATCAGTATAATTCACATCACGACAGCATCATAGTTTTTACTGTAGCTTCCATTTATCAATTTTCATACCTATATAGATTACAGTAGCATCATAGCTTTATAGTTTCATTATCAATCATCATGTCATTGCATTTAGCATCAATTCCATTCTCTAGATAGGAATTTTAAACAATTACGGTGCTTATAAATTTGAGAGCCCTCTGTAACTTGATAAATCTTTGGAGATAGGAGACAATGAGACACTTTCAAGTTTTCTGTGCTTTAAATTAGTTTAATTCATCTTAAATCTTGATATAATGTTTCATTAAGAGGTGTTTTTAGTTGTTATATTTATTTACTTATTCACACTTACACATATCAATCTCACTCTAGTAGATGTTAGGTTACATCATTTCAATGCCATAGCCTGGATGTTGTGCTTGTTACAGAACTTTCTCAGTTTTCTTTGTGAAGTGGTAGCATGGATTTATTATTTGTTGTATCACCCATCTTGAAACTATTTATGTCCTTACTCTCTTTAAAGAATTTATCTATCTTCTCATGCAATAAATCTGTGACTTTCTCTGACATCTACGATAATCTCTTTTCTCTAAGTTATGTAGTAGCAATTACTGTCCCATTAACTAGCTCTTGCTTATTAGTGACATTAATACTAATTTTAGTTTCAATATCCTGCATTCCTCATTGTAGACTGGTTGAAGATGATTGGAATGTCCTCAAATTTTCAGCATTCCCTTCAAGAACATTCGATCATCCCTTAATTTAAAGGAATGCTAAGCCATCCATTATAGTCTCATCTTTTAAATTGCATGAGGAAACACCAAACAAGGATAAACATACACAAGTTTGTTTGTTATCTATTTTCCCTGATATATTTAACTAATCATAACTATTTCACTAACATACCCATCAACTCCAAAAACCTTGAAAAAGTCAATTACCAACACATTTCGACAATTTTCTAGTTTAATGTAAACATAATTATGATTTATTTCTTATATAATTTCCATTGTTTTACTAACTACTTTTGGTATTTTATAGTTTACATCCCTTGATATCCCCAATTTCCTTATCCCCGGTATCATCCAACATTTTTTATCCTTGTTCTACTGATGGTTTGGGCCTTATATATGTCCCCTATCCTCAAAGTTCAATCATTGCATAACCCAATGAAATTCTTATAGCTTGCTGATTGTTGAAAGTCTTTTAACAAGCAAATAGTAAACTCTTTATTTAATACAATTCTTTGAGACGTTGACTTGATTCAGAGGCATTATTTTGTAGCCTCGATAATCTTCCAGAAATATTTTTCAATGTGTGAATTGGACACTAAATTATGCCAATGTACTTCAAAAGAAAATCCAACATATCAGCCTAAAGGGTTTCCTTTTGTCATGAACCATGGAGCTCTTATCATGTCTAGCAACTCAATAATGGTTTGTGTTGGATTCTCAGATAAAAATCTTACTTCATTTTTATGAAGCTTCATCTTCACATAGGTTTGATGCAAAATATTTAGTAAGTGAGAACCCAATTTAAGCATTTATCATCAAGATATTTCATACTAGTCTTGAGCTCAAGAAATTTCTCATAATATATGAAAAATGGGTATATCTGAGTAACCATACTCTCATTTGATGAGACAATGAAAAGCTATGATGCATAGAGATAATGAAAAAAATATGATGGAACCACTTCAAATATATATGTCAACATGAAATAAGAAGGCACAAACAGGCACACAGAAGACTGTTAGAAGTAGCATGCAGTTTGAGGAACATACCTAAATGCCAAATTCGGTAAATGTATGGAGTTGGCATCCTTCTATCTACAAAAGATTAAAGTATGAAACAAGGCATGATTCGGTTCTGTAACTATTTCAGAGAAGAAAAAAAATCATCCTACAGTCCAAGATCTTACTTTAAGGCAACAAGTTCAATATAAGAATGATTTCATCCAAGATAAGCAAACCAGACTCTATGAAATTTCCACACTTGATTTTCCTTTTCTATTCCTGGGGAAGGTAGGAGGAGCAGTAGTTTTTAACATAATAACTAAATATTACTCTAGGCCTCCATCTAAGAGATCTCTCACAACAGTCTTTCAAATTATACTTTTTTAATCACTTGAACCGAATCTAATGAGCTTAATTTCAGAAACAGATAAAGGCTTATTTATCAGATAAATTCAAGATTCCTGTGAGACTGCACACATCTGTTGGACTTTTCAAACAACACAGTCTAAATTGTTGAGGGAAAAATCTTCACCTCACCAGGATCCCCATCTTAGTTTGGAGGCAACCTTAGCTGGAACAGTACTATGAATCCTCACTATATGCTTAAGAAATTTTTAATCAATTGATGAGTGAAAAATTGCTACCATGAGTTTATCTCTTTATTGAATAAAATGTTCTAAATTGAAAATTGGCTAACTAAAATATAAATACTTTTCCCTTGAGGATGATAATGATTTTTTTTTAAAAATCGAGATGGATGTCAAATTTTAGATCTACTTTAAGAGAGTTTTCATTTATTATTTCCCCGAGTCTTCATAAGGTCATCAATATTTGGGATTCAATAGAATATTGTAGATACAATAAATATTAAAAGTAAAACCCAGATAGCTTCGGTTCAATATATCATGCCTTGATAAATTCTTATTCTTTTAGAAGTAGACAATTTAAGCTAGAGAAATGCATGAATTGTGTGATTTTTACTGGAAAGAACAATAGGTTTATTTGTTAGGATTTACTCACCTCATCATAAAGATATGGAAATAGATAATTAAAACTCTTAGCTTCCTCAACCATAAAATCTGGACCATGCTACACAGAAGTAGAGGAAATAATTCTCTGTAAGCTTTTGTACCAAGCAAGGTTTATTTACCTACTTCTCATGTTCGTTAGAAAATATGACCACACCTGAGGATGAGTAACAATTGAATTAGATGATATGGCTACAGTTGCAAGCCCTTTTTGCATGACAAACAATTCAATAATTCATTCACTAAATTGATACCCATAGACAAAAAAGGAAATGTAATTACATAGCACACATGTATGGCCGACTCTGGCCTAGTGCCAAACGGTAAGATTGGTCAACAATAGCCAAGATTCACTCCCTCATTTGTGTGTGTCCCTAGCTTTAAAGTGGTCCCTATATGAATGCAAATTGATCTATGGGGTAGAGGAGGTGGCTTTCAATGAGGCTGGCATTACTATTCCATAAAAGGTAAACTTAAAGATTGCTTCTAAGGTCCTAGCCAACAACAACAGGTCAATTTGGTGTATAAGACCGTTTGATAGAAAAAAATTAATAAAAAGGAAGAAAAATTACTTAACCTTATATATTGTTCAAAGATTTGTACTATTTGGGTTTTGTTCCTTAACCTTATATATTGTTCAAAGATTTATACTATTTGGGTTTTCTTCTCATGACCCAATTTGGAGTAAGCCTAGCCTTACCAATCCACCAACAGTAGAAATATTGTAAAATGTAATGTGGCTAGCTTATCAATTATTGAGAAATATTGTACTATCAAGAAATTTGCAAAGGCTAAAGATAGGGATGCCAGTTCCTTGTTAAACAACATGCCAAATTGACTTGTTAAAGGGAAAAAAACATAAAACACAAGCACACCCAAATCTTCAAATAAACGTGAAAAGGTAAGAAACAACATACTCATTCATAATCATTGGAAAGTTTCACAATGTCTTGCTTCAAGTGAATAACAAAAGGACAGTGATTACATATGAACATCACCTGCATGTTGAATAACATCAACAATTAGATATCAAAAATAGAATCAGATTTGGTAAGAGGATTAGAAACATACTTACAAAGTAGGGTATGCTTCAAAATCCTCCAACATCCACACCTTTCTAGTCAAAGGCTCTAGAAGTTGCAAAAACCCGCTAACTAATAAAAATATATACATTTGGGTAGACATGAATGAGGAAAGTAAGTTCAAATAAAGAATGTTACCACAAAATTTGGGGCTCTAGATTTGAGGGGCATTGCTTTGGATTGTATTCGAGCAGCTTGAATGACTAATCTATTTGTTAGTCTCTATTTCCAGTTGTTTTGGCCAAATAATAGCAGATTACGAGTATGTGTTAGGGAAGGGGAAAAGTGGGCAATAGATCTTGTTGTTCAAAGCTAAAAAGGATGGAGACCTAAATACCATAACTCCTTCAAGGGGCATTTCAAATTCGTAGTTACAAGGATTTATTTGCATATTCTCTATTTCACATTTCACAATTTTCCCACTTCACAATGTGCATCTCCTCTGTTAGTGTTAGATGAGGGAGGGAAAAGGAAAATGCACGTCCAATGAGGGAGGGAAAAGGAAAATGCATGTCCAATGAGGAAGGGAAAATGAATGAGGAGAGGGAAATAAAAAAATTATTTTTAGAAAAAGTATTTTTTTTATTGTCTTAATTTAAGACAATTAAAAAATATAAAATATAATTTAAATATAAAATATATATTTAAGAAAAAATTAATATTTTGTCTTTAATTAATGTTTTAAACCCCCCTCTCTATGTATTAGTGACATGAAGGTCACCAAAGCCTAGTAGATGAGATCTGGTTATACCAAGACATTCTAAGTCATGTGGTATGCCATTTTAAGGTGAACAACTTGATGGTATTCATTATGATATTCGCCATAGTTTATTTTTTTTGTAAAATGTTACAATGCAATTCACAATTGTTGATGCTGCATTTTGCACATTTTCTGAACATAGGCAATGCGTAAGTGCACTGCCTCTCTTGAAAGGAGACTTCCAACAACAAGTTTATGAAAATCACCCCAAGGTCTCTTAGGTGTCAGGTCATGACTTGCATGAAATTCTTCAGTTGATTGTGGATGTGATTTTACTGGTAATCACAGGGAAAACTTACGTAGCTGGGTAGTATAAAATGAATCTTAAAGATTGAAGTTTCTAAGATGGAAGCTAGCATGCACTTTGCTGTAGGTTCGAACAACTATCTAAAACTCCAAAGTTTTCCTTGAGTTTTGGATTTACAATGTGCAATGAACCTTAGCATAGGTTATTTCAAAAAAAGAGGAAAAAGAGCAGTGAAGAGGAGAGTTTCTTGGATCTGCAACTAACTATGAACAATGATCATGGAGGTTCTGTTGTGGACAAATTCCTTCAAACAGGATTCCACTTAACAAAGAAACCTACAATATCATGAAATTTGTGCTATCTTCTAAGGTCTGCAAATATTTTACCATTCATCCACCACATACATGCATGAATAAAGATAAAAGTTTAAAGCAACTTTAAGTTTTAGCCGAAACTAACTTTACATAGCCATTTACCAATAACAAATAGCAAAAATTATGGACTGGGGAGGCATCTACACAACATAAATTTT
>VDFB02280788.1:0-67824 GCA_007258455.2 Sequoia sempervirens | reverse complement strand
CCCCAACAACTTCCCCTCTGTAACCCCAAAGATGCACTTATTGGGATTAAGGGAGACACAAAACTCTCGGCATCTTTGGAAGACCTTGCATAGATCTGAGACATGATCACTCCGCTTTTTGGAGAACACCATTAGATCATCCATGTAGATGATGATGCACTTCCTAATCAAATATTTGAATGCAATATCCATAGCGCGTTGGAAGGTTGCACCAGCATTAACGAGCCCAAATGGCATTCGTCGATAGGAAAAAGTGCCCCATTTGGTATTGAATGTTGTCTTATGATGGTCTTCTTATTGCACCATTACTTGATTATACCCTAAATAACCATTGAGGAAGGACATCATTTGCGACCCATTAACAATCTGCAATACCTCATCTAGTGAGGGCACCAGATAATTGTCCTTTTCTGATGCTTGATTCAAATTGTGAAAATCCATGCACAACTTGATTTCACCGTTTTTCTTCCTAATCGGTACCAAGTTAGCAAGCAACCCATGTGGAGTGGTGGAATGGAAAGATAATACTTGCTGACAATAACTTCTACACCTCCTTGTAAATAATTGGTTCCAACAGGGTGTTGATGGGGCGTTGCCATTGTCAGAAGGGCTTTCCCTCAGGCTTGAGAGGAATAGTGTGCATTATGATGGAGGTGTCATAAGTTTTTAGATCTTCGTAGCTCCATGCAACCACATCACGATATTTTTGAAGAGCATCAACGATCCCTTTCTTTTCTTTAGTGGTGCAAACTTTTCCAATAAAGACATTTTTTATTTCCACAGTTGTCCCAAGGTTATGAACATCACACTGATTGTTGATGGATTCCTTCTTGGCTTGTTGATCTTGATCTTTGATCTAGTCTAAGTCAAATATGCATTCTAGTTGAACCATGCCTCTAGGAATTGTGTTAGTTTTGAGGTTGATAACTCCTATGTCTAGTTCAGCTTCTTCTGGATTAGCTTCATCTATTATTTGGGTGGCAAAGACATCAAAGCTCATGATGAACTCAAGGATGTGCTTATCGTCATTGAAGACCTGGAAGTGAGTGACATTATCTAGAATAGATGGAGTAGATGTCAGCTCAACCATGAAGCGTTTAAGGCCAAAAAGAGATAATGGTTGTAATGTGCTGGTTGCTTGAGCTAAGGCATCGGTTGTATGATTCTAAGAACGAGGGATTAGTTGAATGTTAAAAGCGTTTAATCCTTCTAAGAGATCCCAAACCCTATGTCTATAATTAGCAATCCTTTGGTCATGGCACGCATACACTTTCCTAACTTGCTTTACCACCAATTCAGAGTCTCCAAAAACTTGCATCATTTTGACATTTTTCTTTAGGGCCATGAGAAGACCATGCACTAAGGCTTCATACTCTGCTACATTATTAGTGCAATAAAATTGCAGCCTATGGGCAACAAGAAAGGTTTTACCCGTTGGGCTAATGAGCTCGAATTTGGCACCAACTCCCTACTTTGACTTAGACCTATCGAATTGTAGCATCCAAAACTTGGAAAAATCCTTGACATTGGGTCCAACTAGGCCTTCATTGTCCTTTGGTTGGACAGACACCTCCGTATCTTTTAGAAACTGTATTGAATCGACATGATTGGAAAAAGGCGATTTCTTTGGAATTTCCTTTGGCAATTCTCTTGAAGGAACAGCTAATCCGATGACATGTTCCACTATCGTTTGACATAGGAAACATTCAAACTTAGAGTGGGAAGCATTGTGAATTTTGCACCAATTTGGCAGCAAGAGATCCTGGACATCCATTCGAGCACCCAGGCTAAACTAATCTTTTGCACACTTTTCTATGAATTCTTGGAAACCATTCAATAATCCCAAGTTATCATCTTCAGCTAGTTCATCATTTGATTCTACCAACATCTCTATGCTCTGAGGTGTTTGGGTGAGATTAGTTGAAGGGTTGCATTGCACCAAGAGTACTTCTACAACAAATTCTTCCTGAGGTTCGAATCCTTCCTAATAGGCAAAGGGACAATAATTTCCCAATTCTGTCTCAACAAATAGTACCTCGTTGGTGTTATTATACTTCATGATCATGTACTTCATACGAGGCTCATAGTGTATATGGATTTGATTAGGTAACCCTTTCCACAACAACCACATATGAGAATGATCTATTACAACATATCTATTCAATGTCCTAGTGAAATCTCGTCTGAGGATAAGTTCGTAAGTGTCAAGGATATCAGCCACTTGAATGTCAATGAGCTATTGTATCCTTGGATGCACAACAATCTACATTGGGATCCTATTCATCTCTCCTACTATGTTGATCTCTGTCTTGTCTAATTGGGTTACTTTCCTTCGTGAAGGTGTTGGAGTAATCCCAAGGGCTTTGCACACTGCCAAGGGCATAACATTGGCAGACGTTCTTGAATTGAGTAGGCAATTGTGCAAATTCTTCCTGAATATCCAGATAGTAGTGAGGAAGGGTGGGGTTTCAAACTTCACTTGGAAAAGACCCATAGGCATATCTATTTGGGCTACTTAAGCCTTGTTCTTATCACCCATTCTATCCTTGGTTTGTCCCAAAGGCTGATCCTTAGGATTTTGTCTGTTGTGCTAATACGACTCCTTTATGGGCTACTTACCCGTAAGCTGATTAGAGGGAGTATATTTATTTTTCCCTATGGTTTCTCATGTTTCAAATTCTTTCCTAGGTTCCTCAAAGGTGACCCTCTTAGCGGAAGTTTCCTGCATTACTTTAGAGGATGAGGTTCCATTAATTACCCTAAAAAAGGAATGCTTTACAACAGGAACCTTGAGAAGCTCAAAAGCGGACAAGCTGATTTTGACCCTTTTAAATTCCTCTGCGACGTACTCACCCATTTGCTCAATTTCAGATTCAAAATCCTTACCTATGGGCAAGCTAGCAGACTAAACTTGTGTTTGGTTTGATCAATTTTGGGGTTGACCTTGGGTCTGATTTTGTGACTGGTTGTAAGGTTGATTTGATGCTTTATCTTTGTTGAAATACTAAGTGGGTACGTGAGGGAAATAGGGGTTATTACTAGCATTTGGATCTAGTGGGGTAGTGAAGTAATTATGAGGGGTTGATGTAGTGAATGGTCCTCCCACTTGTCTATTCCTTAAATAATATGGGGTATCCCTCTGATGGAAGGTATGTACTTCATCCTCACACTGCACTTCATCATCTAGAGGATAATTATCTATTGAATCAAATAATTGAGCCAAGATTTCACCATTTCTTACCTCTTTTACTTCAAATTTTGCAGAGATAGCTTCATCCTCGAGCATGTTGCTTTCGATCCTCGGGAACGAAGCCTTGTTGACCACGAGTAGAGAGGATTCGTACGGATCAGACAGGACTATGTCGTGACATTCGACATTATCCACAACATTTTGGACTTCAACTTGAAAAATTTCTACCGTTGTAAGAAACTCAGGACAATCCAACTCGGAGTGTCTACTGGTCTTGTGAATTCGGCACCACCCTGATAGAGTTGCTTCGTTAAGATAAACTCTACTAGTCATCTTTTTTGTGCTAGCAGGCTGATCAAGAAGCATGGGAACACCCCCATTATTAGGCCTTGTATTCCATGCTCTATTCTATCTTCGACAAGGCCTCTTTTCATAGTTCTGATTGGAATTCTGCCCTCTATCAAAATTCTGCCCCGAAGAGGTGCTGGCATGGCGATCATCTTTGTTATCTCGATTGTCCTTATTATCCCTGTTAATATTGGCCTGGATACTCCATTGGGAGGCCTGTAACTGGTTCTGATTCCTTAAATGCGTCATTTCCATGGACATTTTCCTAATCATTTCAGTTAACTCATCGAACCGATCCTTTTCAACGTTACTCGGCTGCAACACTAGGTTTTGTAGAAGAACAAGCGGGGTTGTTGGCTGATTTTATTGTGTTGGAGGGAATTCTGGCCCTTGTAGGTACAATGGTACTTGAGGCTACTAAGGATAGGCCCGCTACTATGAGGCAGCCTGATGGTAAGTCTGTTGTTTTTGAGGCTGCAAATAGTGGGGCACGAGAGGTTCCTGGTTCATCGACTGCCCTAGATGAGGGACTATAGGTAACTGCAGCACTTGGTTCATAAGGGGTCTATGTTGTTGAAGCACTTGATTAATCCCTTGAACCTACATAGGATGGGAAATCTTCCCTAAAGAAGGTAGTGGGCTAGAAATATTCTATCCAAAATCTGTACTAGCAATGACTGCCTTCGCATAGGCATTCACCAATGTAGTAAGCAGTGGATGCATTCTCTTCACCAGTGCTGATGTAAGATTATCTAACGCTTCATAGTAAACAGGTAGGGCAGCAACATCATTGAGTATGTAGGGAGGATGAAGTCTCATGTAAGCACGATGGAAGCGATCATTGAAGGAACTAATCAATTCATTGACCTCTCTACGAATGGACATAAACTGTCGGTATAGCTTTGAGGGGCTGATTGGAATCTTGTATTTTTGTAGGAAGGCATTCCTCAAAAGATCCCACGAAGTAATGGATCCTCTTGGTAAATTGATGTACCAATAAAAGGCTTTTTCTTCGAGTGAGTATGGAAAGAGCCAACACGCCACATCTATGTGATCAATCTAAATATCCTTGATTGTTGTTTCAAATATCTTAAAGTGTTCTTTTGCTGTCCTTTGTGGATTGCGAGGATTGAATTTTGTACAGAAGCTTTCTATATTTTTGGGCATGTCATGATAGGCGTTGATTTGCAAAAGAGAGGTATTTTGGGCTAACCAAGCCATGGGTGGCAGCAGAGGTGGAGCCTGTAGTTAAGGAATAGTAATTTGGGATTGCACCTGCTGTAGGACAACAACCAGGGACTGTGCCTGGGTTGTGGCTGTTTGGACTACGCTCTAGACCTGGAAAGCCGGGAGAGGGATAACTTCCTGGCTACTGGAAGGATGAGGTCTGATGGCAGTTTGGGGTGGCTGGGTGGATGTTGGATGAATAATGAAGGAAGGTGGAGGTGGGAGGGAAGTGGAAGCAATGGAGGAAGAAGAGGAAGCAAAGTCTTCTCCCTTAGTTCATTTAGCCCTTGTGGGGGGCTATAACTCTTGAGGTTCTTCCTTGTTTGGCATCGACCTTAGAATTCTCTGAAATATTTCAGGGGAGAATGATCCAATTCGATCCAGCTTAGAAAGACCTTCCTTCTAGTGCCAATTTTGTTGATGTTGCTTTTTGCACACTTTCTCAACATAGGAAATGCGTAAGTGCACTACCTCTCTTGAAATGAGACTTCCAAAAATAAGTTGTTGAAAATCACCCCAGGGTCTCTCGGGTGTCAGGACATGACTTGCATGGAATTCCTCAGTTGATTGTGGATGTGATTTTGTTGGCAATCATAGAGCAGACTTACGTAGCTAGGTAGGACTAAATGAATCTTGAAGATTGAAGTTTCTAAAATGGAAGTTGGCATGCAGTTTGCTACAGGTTCGAACAACTATCTAAAACTCCAAAGTTTTCCTTGAGTTTTGGCTTTACAATGTGCAATGAACCTTAGCTTAGGTTATTTCTAAAAAAAAAGGAAAAAGAGTAGGGAAGAGGAGAGTTTCCTGGATCTGCAACTAACTATGAATAGGGATCATGGAGGTTCTGTTGTGGGAAACTTCCTTCAAACAAGATTCCACTTAACCAAGAAACCTACAGTATCATAAAATCTATGCTATCTTCTAAGGTCTGTAGATATTTTACAATTCATCCACCACATACATGCATGAATAAAAATAAAATTTTAAAGCAACTTTAATTTTTAGCCCAGACTAACTTTACACAGCCATTTACCAGTAGCAAATAGCAAAAAGTATGGATTGGGAAGACATCTACATAGCAAATATTTTCATAACCACAAAACAACAATACCAAATCTATCTAAGCAATCTAAAACCAACTAGAACAACAATGTAAATCTAACTAAAACATCTAACTATGGGAGATTGAATCATGAAACATGTAGAGAAACTCAAAAAATGCACCAAAGTCAATGTATTTCCATTAAAATTTCTGCAGCATGTCATTACACCTCAACTCTCTCTTGAAAATGAGAGGAGACCCCATATTTATAGTGTCCAAAAGGTAGAATGAATGGCCAAGATTAATTTGCATTTTGTGGCCATGATTCATTACAAATTAGGGTTCTACCTACCCCACAATATTTTACAATTTAAAATACAACTTTGTCTTTATCCCTCTTTTGTCTTCTAGTGAAAACACTATAGGATTTTGTCTTTTTGATGATTTCCTTTCTGTTGTAGCTATTCCTTTAAGAACTCTTCATCAATAATAGGGTTTCCTTCTTGCTTTTTCAAAGCTGCATACTCCATGGAATTCATAATTAATGGTTGGAGCTTGTCCATGTCCATTGTTGGCATCGATAAGTTGGCAACTGCATTGTACCTGGGGTCCATTATGGTGCTTTCATCTTCTTCAACTTGATCGGGTACAAGAAATAAATTCACCCTTTTTACAAAGTACACAGTCATTTGCATGTAGTGCCTCGCATGCACCTCCTTATCATCTTTGCAATTTTCCAAGAAATCTTCAACATGATCCAGGTGGGCGTACTTTGGTCCCAATGCTTTCCTTATGTACCCATACAGGTCTATTTGTGGGTGAGCAATGTGAAGGAAGAAATGGTATTATGCTAGCTCATTCTCAGAATTCCCAGCACACTGAGAGGTTTGCAACTTATACATCCCCTAGCCGAAAGTTAGGGGATAAGGGATCCCCGCCAAATGTTTGCTGCTGAGGAGGGTATGTGCATGCCACAAATTCCAGGAGAGTTCTAACAATATGATCTAGTTGTTGGGTTACCGGGGCAGCTTATTCAGCCTCTCCGTGTTACCTTTGGCATGGATGTATGTGAATTTAGGATACTGAATGAACAAGAAGGTGTACTGTTTCAGGAATACCCGAGCACTGTGAGAAACTTTCCTTTCAAAATCCCCTCCAAGTAATTTGATGATGTGACCCACAAAGGTGTCATTCACTTTGCAATACTCCCTCTTAAAATTTTTGAATTGGAGTTGGGGGTATCTATCATAAAATTTCAACTTTCACCCAAATTCCTCATCAGGTGCCCTGAATAGTCCATTGTACTGCCTCCGCTCAGCCAGTGAGTAAACAAGGTAGGATGTCATATAAAATTTGGAGGTCTTCTTGATATTCATAAATTGCTCATGGAAATAGTCACTTATTATTCCCCCCAAAAGAATGTGGTCTGCATGGAATCCTCTTCCTTTCTGTGAAGGATCTGCTCTACAAAGTAGACCATCCATTCTTGAAAATATGCAGCAGTGGGAAGGCCCATTATTCTACTCAATAGAGTTACTAAGTCGTGATAGTCTTCATGGAAATCATTGTGGTAAAGTTCTTGGGAACTTTCGCAGCGCTGCCCCACTTCTCTTTGAGCAAATACTAGTTTATAAGATTTTTGCATCCAATGGGATCTGCGTCCCACATTGCCTTGCATTCCTCGATTGTTGGTAGTTCTATCTCCCCAAAGGTAGGGATGTGAAAAGTCTTTGTTATCGCCTCTCTCGACTTATTAGCCAAAATGTTCCCATCTCTATCAACTATTGTTTGAGTCTCTAGTTGATATGATTGTCGACAAGCTATGACCAATTCAGGAGTGACAAGGGATGGAGGAAATCCATTAGCCTTAGCAATTCCATTGCTTCTGATAAGCCTTGCATTCTCTGTGGTCGGGCTGACCCTAACCCTTTGTTTAAATTCATCAATATCGATGTGCCCGATATTGGTAACAGTAATTTCTTTTCAATCTGTGATGATCTTTGAGTGCAAAGACTCTCCTTGGAATTGATATTTCATCTGGTCTTTGTCCTCTTTCCCATGAGGAACTCTACCTGATTTCTTCCCTTTGTCTTTTTCTCTGTAGCTGCCCCTGAGGGTCCTGCACCCAATTCCATATATCCTGTATAAAAAGATGTGATAAGTGCAATTAAGCATAAAGACATCAACATTAGCCAAAAACCCTACTAATGAAGTCAGGTTGGATAATACATCACTCATGAAATCAAACATTTGCTTCAAGATGCCATTAGTAGTTTACTGGAGGGACTTTCATCAACCTGGGCCCAAGGGGCTGGACTTCCCTAGTAGGATTGTTGTTGTGAAGGGCGAACAAGGTAGGGAAATCTGTGTGGTTTCTCTCGGCTTCAGGTTTGGATGATTTGAAAGATTTATGCAGAGGAGGGCTCAATTTGAGCACGTGGGTCAAGGCTCGTTTCCAAATTAGAGGTTGTTTGAATCATATTTGGAGCACTTGGAGATGTGAGGCGGGAAAGTTGTCTAAGGTTCGCCGTTTGAAATGGCTAGGATAAAATGGAATTTTGAGAACGAAATTCGAGGGTCTGCGGCCCGCAAGTCTGAAAGGTGATCAACATAACCTCTTAATCTTTTAAGTGCTCGGGTCTCAAGGGCTGGGAAGTTGTTGGACGATGGCCATTTGGAATGACGGATGCTGAACGAAAATCTGGTGAGAGGGACTTGGCAGACCAGACCCAACATCATGTTTTGCCTTTGGGTTTTCTTCATTAAGTCTCGAGCGACTGGGGCAGCGAGCTTCAAGAGTTAGAAAAACGGGCTCATTTCTCCCTTTCACAATAGCCGAGACGAGACAAAATCCTAATAGTGGAAACTCGGGGAAGGAGGTCCGATGGAAGCTAATACTTAAATTTTAATCATTCAGTGCTCGAGCAGCATTAGGGTACACAGAACTTGGGAGGTGAAAAGTAGAGTTCATTTGGTCGTTTGGAATGACAACGTCCATGCAGAAATCTGCGGATGGAACTCCTCGGTCCGGGACCCACGAATGGTTATGGATATGGCACTTTGCTCGTTTAACTTTGGCAGCAAACGATACGACGGGGCCTGGGGCACAGGCAGACAAGGCGGATATGTCATTTGAATACAGCGAAAGCCATGTGTCATCTTGAGGACGAAATCCCATGGGAGTAGGCCTGCGAGGCATGAAGGGAGGCCATAAGTTTATTTTGTAAGTCTCGACGGCGAACAGGGCAAGGAAATCCAGGGTCTCGGACTCGGAGAAACATTTTTCTGTTGATTCAATATTTTGAGTTTAAGGTTTTGTTCATTGGCAAAGGATTGCCTCAGATCCAGATGGCACCAGTGCCATGTGAAAGAACAACGTCGAGCCAATAGGGTTCTGGATTCAATTCTAGGGCAGTTTTGGAAGGTTTCTTGCAATTCTATAATGTGGGTTTTTTAGATGTTCATCCCCTCTACTTGATGAATACATATTTCTCCCCTGCTTATCCATTATTTAACATGAAATCATCAAAAAACACTATGGGAGGGTGGACGGTGAGCATACCTCGAGACCCTGATGGAGCAAGTTGTTAAATCCCTGAAGAATCAATCGATGCAGGCGACGGGCATGGTGGAAATATATGGTGAAGGCACTGGGTCTCTCTAGCAACTCTAAATTCTCTTCTGGCTAACCTAAAATTATGAAAATGATAGGTCAAGCTTACTATTTATACTCCTGGACTCATTTACTATACCTCCATAAATGAATATACGGTGGATGGCTAGTTTGGTAAGTTCAAACTCTGAGATGACAACGGGAGGTCCAGAACCCGGTTGCCAGAAGGAAATGGACTAACAGTCACCGACAAACGGAGAGCTCACAATGGTGTTCCGGGCAAAGAAGTTCGACTAATTGGGCCCAGGACACGTGAAGGATGGTCACTTTGCAACACAATTCATGTGGATGACAATCGAGGATCCGAGTCTCGAGGGATGGAAAGCCCTTGGAGGATGGCCATTAGAGACGACAAAATAAAAATGGAAGTCCGGTAGGAGCATCCTGAAAGGCTGAGTTCATAGGGTCTCGAGGCAATGTAATTTGAACTTAGTCACCAAAGGCATTGAGACACCGCAGATGACTGACCGAGACCTGAGGGTGGAAAGCATAAGTCATTTGGCCATTTGGAATGGCAAGCACTATAGGGAAGCCCAGTATGGGAAACCTGGGAGGACGGGCTCGGAGGATGACAAGGACATTGGTAGAGGCAAACTACCAAAGGAAATCTGTGAAGGTCCAGGACTTAACAAATTTTGTAGGGATGAGGCATGGTCAACTTGAGCTAAGAATTTAGAGACATATTGACCATCTAGGATGCCAAAACTGGGGGCACACAAAATGAGAGTGACAAAATGACCCAACAAGGTGAAAGGAGAGGGTCCCCGTTCTGAATGGGGCATGTGTGCTAGGGGCACAACAACAACATACTTCATAGACATCTCCAAAGCCTAGCAGATGGGATCTGATTATATATACATATAAATCCAGATTAGTTCAATAAATTGAGGCTCCTTGATATGTAGAATCAGTATTTATTGTAACAAGTTTAATGTAGAATTGGCTGTAGCATTTTTTCTTTCTTTGTTGATAAACAAATCTTTCTTTTTTGCATTCAAAGTTTGAATGACCATGCCTGGACTGCCATGAGGCACTCAAAACTGAATACTAAATCTCACCTAGGCTCAGGGAAGTTGCAAAATCAGTTTTGAACCGTTCCAAATCTATAACTATGGCTGTACAATATGCATATAATAATATACTAGCATGGAAGCGAGGATGGGATGTAGCACATGGTAGCATAAATGAATCCATTGTTAATTCCAAAACATAACTCGCTTAGCCAAATACACAAAATGATAAAATTTGACTCACAATGTCTTTAAAGATGAGGAGTCACCTATCTCATCAGGAATTTGACCGGAAAGACTATTGCCCTTGAGATCACTGTATGCACATCACAATCAATCAACAAAATACAAAGTGAAAGATAACTCCCATCTATTATGTCTGGTTCATGTATTAGTGAAATAGGTTAAATAGCAATGCCATTCAAAAAATTATTTAGAAACATAATCCAAAGTCAAACACCTAGCAATATTATATATTCTCATAGGACATATAAAACCCATCAAAATGGAAATAGTGTTCACAGACATTGATTGTAGACTCTTAAAATCGCCAATCGATGGTGATATTTCTCCTCCAAGGTTTAGATAAGAAAAGTTCCTACAAAACAGAGAGCACGGCCATAAGAATCCATTATAATGAGCACAGTCATCTGGTTGACATGGAACAATCGCTCATGATTATTCAAAATCATTTTTCATCAATGATGATTCTAATGTTCTACACAAGATGGTGACCATGAATTATTGAACGCAGCCTTGTAAACAAATAACATATATAAATCGATAAATATCCACTATTAGATTGAAAAAGGGATTGTTTTCAATTATGTGATAGTATTTCCAACAACATTATGCAGACAATAAGCTTCCAAAGCTGAATGATATTTTTTGTTTTGTAAAAGCAACTTATAGTGCAACCACATTAATACCCCTCAAGGAGTAGGCGTTAGAGTTGGCGTCAATCCAGTCATACAAAATGTTGTCTTTGTCTCTAAACAATTTCTTTATTTCCAAGAGCATCATCTTGCAAATCAAAATTTGTATTCATATTAAACACCCAAGACATAATTAACCTAATAATTATGTTATGAGTGTCAATATGAATGCAAATTTTGGTTTGGAAGGATGATGCTCTTAGAAATGAAGAAACTAGTGCTAAATAATTTAAACATCTAGAAAAATTCCCACATTTCACCTAATCGCTCTAGGGGGTTCTCTACGATAGATGATGCTTTGGCGTGACTGCAACATTGGTATGCAAATAGACATCGAAGTTCGAGCGACTCTTATGGTCTTTGCGGCTGTGATCCTTCAAATGATGTGGCTGCCAAGGATTCAAAACTTGGGGATCCACTTACCTACAACGATTCAAATGATGGATTATGGGAATGGCCAGAGATTAGGTCTCACGTGAGTGGCGATAATGCCTAGATTTTGACACAACAAATTGGTGATTCGCACAACTACATGGAGGTGTTTGTGAAGGGTGCAGTGGGCTTTGTCTCTAGGGGCCAACAGATTTTGGGTAAAGAATCAGGATTGTCAACTAGCCTGTTCCCTTCTGCCCAGCCTTAGACCCCTCAACCGACCAATCATCTAAACCCTGGTTGATTTTCCCACTTGTGTAAGGATCCCATTGAAACAAAAACTAATGCTCTATTTCATGCCCCTGTGCGCGGGGGTTCCGTTGTCATGGTTTTTCAACCCCCCTCCATCCTTGAAATCTGCATAGAGGGTTTTATTCGCATGAGGGAAGAATTCTTGCAGGATAACAGTTTAATCTACATATTCATGAAGTTGTGGCTGTCATTGTGTGATTTGCATTCTTCAATATTTGTAAACTAGAAAGAATTCTTGAAAGAAGAAATCATTTTATTCCCCTGTGCCAAGGGATTTTTTATTCTAATATTATAAATATAATACTAATATTAATAATAATATATAAATAAAAATATAATACTAAATATAGAAAAATAATAATAAAAATATAACAATATAACAATATAATATATTTATCTTAATTAAATCTTAATCCTAAACATAAGTGAACATTATACCTTATTGAATACCACATGCAATCCTAAAATCAACATTAACTATAAATCTAATGTAAACATAATCATAAGTGAAAACTAGGTACCATAATCATACCTCTTACTTTAACTCTATTCAATCTGCAAGCTTAGTTGTATAGACCAAATCTAATCATAACTCTAAGGCTAACCATTATTACAGTATACCACTAAATTCTCATGTTTGAAATCCTGAGAATGTTCATTTTTGTTTGCATGTTCTAGAACTAAAGGCATTGGAAACACATTTTCATTGTGATGCATGTGGTGAGAAAGTAGAAAAGATATATTAAAACATTTTGTCTTTGATTTTGGCTAATATGAGAGGGTGGTCTTAAAAGATAAATCGGTCTTTTATTATTTCACTTCCAAATGGCTGAGAGAAATGGTCTCAGTTTCTTTTACGAGACTTTCATAGGATATTACACTTGTCTTCCCCAAAATTTAAGTTTGTTACCATGCAAGAAATGCAACACATTGCTAGACTTATCACTTTTGGAGGTTTTATCCTTGCAATTAATAACAATGCTTTAGGGATTCAAACACAAGAGGACCACAATTTTTTTTATTCCTAATGCATTCTGTGAAGAAGAACGCTCCAAGTGTCCTCAAAATCTATTTTCAAATCAAGGTTTGGAGAGTTTTGTTGATAAAGCTTTATCAACTGTGATCAGTTGATATAGGATATTACAATAGATGCAATGGGTGAAAATGATATATTTGATTTGTCTAAATCTCTGCCCATAACACAATTGCCTATTTCCCTGCCTTCTAACAAGAAAACCCCTGTGAAAAGGGGAAAGAAAACCAAGGAAGTCATGTAGTTTAGAATGCATGATTATCATCTTAGAATATATTTTGAGTACATATAGATTATATATAGTTTCAATGATGAATGAATACATAGTATGGGATATGCATGTTATTCACTAGGTAAATGTTATGTCAGCACATGATAATAATTTTGCAATCTAATGTTGAAGTTACACGTAAGTGATTGAAACATTTATATTAAAGAAAATGGGTTACAATATATAGAAACTTAATAAAATTTAAAAATATGTGATTAAACATATAGAATAGTATTAGTTTTATATTTTAAAAAAATGTTTTCATTACTTTTTTATCAATTTAAGAAAGAATTTTGGAATCCTGAAAATTTTAGGAAAAAGTGACTTCATGGGCTATCAAGAAATAAATTGAAAAATACTTCATTTCTCCCTAATTATTTTTCTCCAAATAAGTAACTTCAATATCTTGTGCATGAAAAATAAATAAATCAAATTTTGATATATATTTTTCTCATAATAACATTTTAAAGTCAAACTTGTCAGAATTCGATAGTTTTCACGGGTCGTCAGCTATTGTCTATTTTTTTTAATCATTTTCAAAAAAAAAATTATACCCTTTTGAAGAAGACTCTCTCCTCTTGTGCCCCATATAATTTTTTTTTTAAATTAATATGTTTTACTATTTTTTTTAATTTCTAATCAACCTCTTTTTAAACTTTAACAACCTACTTACATTATTTTAAAAATAAAATATATTAAAATTAATCAAAATATTAAAAAAATTATATATTTGGATTCACCACTCCGAGCTCTACAAAAGGGTATTTTTCTTTTTTTTTAAAACATCATTTTAACTAAAGAAATACTTAGCTAAAGTTGAAAATTTCAGAAAATTCTGAAAAAAGTTGAATTGGTTGCCAACTAAGATGCCACATAGACAGTTTTGGTAAAAAATGTTTCTATAGAAAGGGTTTCGATTGAAACCCTTTCTATAGAAACAGTTTCTACTGAAACCCTTTCTATAGAAACCTCATGTTAATTCTAAAAAACGCAGGCTAAATGCCTCAAGAGGTTGCCAATCTCTTGATATGCTTTAGGGTAACATACAAGGTCAAGAGAACTCAACCTTCTACTTTTTAGGTGCTGCTAGACCCAGGTGGCTGTACCTTTTTGAATGGTGCAGACTTATCTTATGATTATCCTTTTAAAATGCTTTGTCCACAATGGCAAATGGAAGTGAACAAATGAAATCAAACTTGATAGCAATCTTCTGATCTAAATCCTAAAATGCTTAATTAACAGATATAAAGAAACTAAATGAATTCAAATGATGAAATTGCAGAGACCAGTGCCTTGTTGGGTATGTGGAGTCAAATGAAATCAAGATGAGCAACATTCTCTGGAGGAAACTCAAATTATCTGGCATACATTCTATTTACAACTTGTATAAACATGCAACATTGTAACTACTAAGCTCTGCTTTAATAATCCAAATGAATCTCTCTGATTACTGTGATCAACTAAAAGGATTTAATCTTTGCTTGAAAGAACCAATCAATTAACCACACAGGTACAACAAATGTGCACTAATGAATTGAATATAAACTTGTTACATCAATTTAAACAACCAGAAAGAATCCATATTGGAGACAGCTTAGCAATACTTTCATTAAATTCAACAGATAATCGACACCAAAATGTGTAGCAACATCAATTGACTTTCATAAATAGCTCCAACTTGAAAACATGCACCATAGTCTCTGATATGATAAATCTATTGTACTGTATCCATCATAATTGCCTACTGTATATCGAATATCTAATAGCTTATTTTACAATTACAAAAATGCCTATTTATACACCAACATGAGAAAATAAATCATATTGAAATAACATGTCGGCCCTCCATAGAATTCGGGCTCCAATCATGTCGACTAGCAACGGTCATTTTAGCAATTTACATGTCGGCCACAAGATCTGTAATTCTGCTATTTACCAGTGAAACAGTTGGTGAGAAAAATCGCTAACTCTACCGAAGGCAATTCAATCGCTTAACCATCCCGCATTCAGTGTGCTCGCATTCACCGTGACCCATCAGAGTCGCAGAGATGTCAGTTAGATCTCTCTTTATGCCTTACCGATATATGTCTCCACCTCCTGTATGTCGCTATAGCACTCCGTTTGTCACAGCGAAGCCATATAGTATTCCTTTGTTCCTCCTTTGTTTCGTTATAACACTGTGATACCGGGGAGACAACATATCGAACTCACTCTGTCATGCCGAAAGTCCTTTATTACTTTCCAAGTCGCCGAGACACAAGAGATCCTTCACCGAACTGTACTTTTCATTTCAATCGCTTTGCCATAGCTCAGATATTGGGGAAACCTTATGTAGATCACTTTGAGTTTCACCGAGAATCTTCATCTATTATGTATGTCGTCGTGACACTTCGCATGTTACCCCGAAGTCAAAGAGTATTCTTTTATTCCTTTATGTTTCGTTGTGACCTCGAGGAGTCGGGGAAACGTCATGCAGATAGCGGAATGCTACATCGAAATGTATTTCTTCACATGCTTTCATTCGCCGAGACACAAGATATCTCTCACCGATGATTTCCTTTGGTTTTGTTCGCAGTCGCCGTAACATTCTGACATCGGCAAGACCTCTTGTAGATTACTATGTTTCACCGAAAGACCTCGAGCTCATACCCGTTGGCCAAGACAACATAAAACTCATGCCGAAAGCCATTCGATAGAAACCCTTTAGTAACCCGTCGGCGAGACACAAATACTTCGCTATGACCTCCTACCGCAAACTTCAACTCATATCGAAAGGTCTATGAGAGGAAATCCATGTGTAAGGTCGGAGAGACCGAAGGTCACTCACCAAGACCTTACAACGATAGCTATGACTCCCCTCGATATGCATCCCTCACTTGCCGGTCGCCAAGACAACTAGAAATCGCCAAGACCTCAGCCTGACGGCCAAACTCATGCTGATATGCTCATCCTCGGTCGCAAAAACAACACGAATGTCATGCCGATAGCCACCCACAGGAAAAATCCAGTCGCTGTAACAGAGAAAAGGTCTTGCTGAAACACCTGCAACAAACGAATGTTAACTCACAAGCAACATGGGTCGGGGAGACAATAAAGGACCTATGCCAATAGATTCAGCAAGATGGAAAATGCACAACCTGATGGGTTCCATAGGGAAATATGGGCAAAATACAAGTAAAAACACCACGAGATGAAAAAAATTGCCCATAGAAGGACTTATATGGAGACTCAGGGGGTATAAAAGGTATGAAAAAATATCAAATTTTGGTAGCTCCAACAACTCGCATATTAAAAAATCCAATTTCAAAGCGGCAAAAGGAAAAATTTAATTTTTAGGGATTCGGGAGAAACGTGTTCGGTTGAAACCTGTGCCACGTAATAGGCCACATGGTTTTGATCGAAACCTACTCGGTCGAAACCTTTCCGGTTGAAAATATTTCACTCGGAACTATTTATTTGGCTGAAAGTGTGACACAGCTTTGTACTTTTACCCATGAATTTGTTTTGTCATAATCTTGATAGAAAAAAATGACACTCTTGAAAGTACTTGTTAATTTAAATTGAAATCTATGAATTAAAAGAAGAAAAGGATGTACATGAAGTTAGAAAATATAGATAGGAACATTATGAAAAAGAAAGATATTTAATATCAGTTTCTTCTATTATTGACTATATGTTTTTTGAGTTGTAATGCAAAGGCATCTCATGCTACTATGGACAACAACCAATTTACAAGGGGAGAAATGTTATGTGACTTTTTTCCCAAAAGAAAAGAAAGTTGTGAAATAACCCTTTAGAATTAAAAGGGAGATAGAAAAATAAAATATATTATGATCATTTATGGTTAAAAGAGAAATTAATAAAGAATGTGTAAACTTTTCTTAAAAAGGGGGAGAATAATTATTTATGTAAATAATTATTAAAAGGAAACCTTTGTGAAAGGTTGTGATGGTTTGAAAACCACCCCTTAAGGCTTATATAAGCATTTATGTGAGACTTGTACAAGCATGTAAAAACTTTCAAGGAAGAAGAAAGTAGTTGGTGAGCTATGGACATTAGGGGAAGGAGGCACACATAATGTGTTCAACCTGAGGTACAAAAGTGCACTCAGGACTGTCCTAGCTAGGCTTGGATATTTGCACTTGTGTTGAGCATTGTTCTTCAAGAACCAATTATGTAGAGTGTCGCAGTACACTTTGTTCCTCCTAGATTGTTCCATAGCAAGAGCCAATATTAGTAACATCTTCCTAGGGTGGAAGTGGCTTTTCCAAGTGTTATTCAGATAAGTATTGAAAACCATTGACTCTAAAATATATTGAGAATTTATTTGTTTTTGATCAAAAGGTGTAAATCCTATATATATTATATTAAATAAGATAATTATATAAGTATGCTAGTCATCGACAAAACCTAGCTAGTATGACGAAACAAACAGATGACCGAACATGCTTGCAACTGATCAAAATTACTAAACATCGATCAAAACTACCCTTTTACATAGAGCATATTTACATGTATACAGCTATGAAAATCCGAGAAGAGCCGAGTAGAGATAACCCACAAAAATCAGTCCAAAAAATAGAAAGCATCGGTAGGGTTCCTTACTCTTCCATGCGATAAAAGTCGATGGAATTTTCACCTTGTTGCTCTTGACCTTCAACTTCCTGCTGAAACACTAGAGAAGCCTGAGAGTTTTCTGTTTGGTTTATATTCAGAACTGAGGAGAGCCTCTATAGTGAAGTCTCCATTGAAGGCTAGAGAGAAACCACAGGTGCGGAACCAGGGAGGAAATCATGAGCTAATAGGAATGAAACTGCATGAAATTTCTCTTTGAAACTTGCTACCAAATCCTCCCCAATTTCTTGAGCATTACAGCTGAGAGCCCTATTCAAGAAACTCGGGTTATTCAATTCAAAGGAATGTTTCATTGCATCATAAACAGAACCATAAGGAATTTTGTGAAGAATAAAATGCCTTAGAAATCGCCCACAACATACCCTTGGCCTTTTCAGAAATTGTAGGCCTGTACACTCCTTAACAATGCATTATTCTCTAAAAAAGCTCCTTTTACCACTTGAATTGCAATTTTTTGCATTGAATGATAACATTGAAGCAAGTCAACAGATTTGATATAAAAATTGAAACAAGATTGGAAGGAAAAATCAACCTTTCGGCTTGCATATGGAGAATTTTCGTACCAATTACACATTTTATGCTTTTGTAAATACCGGGGCACTGCACTTTAAAAACCTATTGAAGTTGTTCTCAACCAAGACAACCTGAAAAATGCCTTTCCCAAGGGAGAATAGGGAAAGGAGCCCAGTAATTTCACGAAAAATATTCCATATTGAGCCACTCTTGTTGAATATACCGAATTGAAGAACCACCACTCGTCAGAACTGCTGAGCACGGAACGCTGGATAGCCACCACTCACGGAGAAATTTCCAGAACACTTTGAGAAAATAGACTTTGTTTTCCCTATTTAATCACCGTTGCCATGCTTGGGAGAAAATCAACGAACGAAGAATACCATGCATTTATGAACCTTGTCATTTCAATCACTAAAAGCTTGGAGTTGGCACAAAACTTACCATAGCATGATGTATTACCTTAATCACCAAAATTATTACAAAATAATCTTGGTACAAAGAAATAATATCAACATGCAGCAAGAAAAAATAAGTTATATTTTTTAATACAATTATATCCTTTACACACGTTGCTTTGCTAGGCCATTAGTTGGAAATTGGCCCCTCTCGTGTGAGCTTTAGATTTTATCATGAAAGTTGAGATTTTCCCTCACATGATAAAATAGCTTGAGCAAAATGAAATAATGTGTTGTGCACATGAGAAATCTAACACCTCTACTTGTCCACCATCCCTAATTTTAGTATTCTGCCAGCTCACCATTCTTGTAACCATGAAAATAAATTATTTGATTATGAACATACTTTGGATTGCCTAATCAATTGAATTACCAATTTCCTTAACATATCCGCATATCACCCTCACAACCAAGAATCGCTACTAACTTTTCATGGAGATTACTAGTTTTTCTATCATAGACTATTTCAAACTCTTGTTCACACCCAACATTTGCTAGGCTATTTGCAAGCTTGTTCCCATCCTTATAAGTGTGGCTAATTTGATGTTTTTCTAATTTATTCATTAGATCCCATACCTATTGCAAGATATAATCTAGCTTCCAATTTTGAATTCGCCTTTCTTTACATGCATTGATTAACATAGGTGAATCACCTTCTATTTGTAATTTTGAAAGTTTGAGTTTCATTGCCAACTTCAACCCATGCAATAGTGCTTGGGATTCTGCTGGATTGTTTGTTCCAAGAGGAAGATGCACAAATTTAGCAACGATGAGTGCACCCTTACAATCCCTAATAGCCACCCTTGCCCATGATATCCCAGGTTTACCTCTAACAGGCCCATCAAAATTTAATTTGAAATACCTTGGAATAGGTGGTAACCAAGCTATCTTACTACTATTAATTTTTTGTTTTGCATCTTGGTGTAAACTTCCTTTGAAAGGAAGAGAAAGATAACACCACTACTTGATTAAAGTTGCATCCCAATATGTGAATATGGACCCTGCATTTTTGGTTTTCTGTACATAGGCATTTGTTACTTCAAAAATAGATCTTTCTATATTTACCAATATCTACTCTATGCTTGTATTTTATTTCCTAAAGATGCGTCTATTTCTCTCCCACCATATACTCCAAACAACCATTGTTGGTATCACTCTCCAAATGCTTGCAAAAAGGAAGACTTATATAAAACTGTCCAACATGAAAACAATTCCCAAAGGTTACTTGGTAGAGGAGAAAACCAACTTAATTTACCTTTAACGAATGTCCAACAAGCATGAGAAAAAGGACAATGAATAAAAAGGTGATTTGCATCCTTGGCAGCTTCATTACATAAAACACATTTAAAAGGATCCAAAATCCCAAGTTTTGTAAGTCTTTCACTTGTTAAGATCTTATTCTTTATTTCTAACCATGCAAAGCAACCTGCTTTGGGTGGAACCATTACATTCCAACAAAAAGAGAATTTCTTTTGAGATTCTATTTATTCACCACTACTAGTAACTACCTTGTAACCCTGGCTGACTGTATAAACTCCCATTTTTTAGAATATTAATTATATGTTTTGGTGTAATATATATGAATTTTGTGCATGTGTATCCAATTATCTATAGTATTCTTATCAAATTGTCACATGTTTATAGTTTACATTGATTATTCACATTTATGTTGATAACATTACATAACTCAAATTATCTTAATTCTAATATCTATTATATTAAATTTGTTGCTTCTACTTAAATAACTATTGGATAAAAGTAGCATTACAATATTCTACTTACCTCCCAAATTAATACCATGTCGAATAATTATAATTTCTTGCAATAGAAACCAACAAAGATATAATGACAATAATCTTATTACCTATAGAAATGACTATTCACAAATAGAAAAATGATCTTTAGTATTCTTAATTAATACCATATTTGTATATAGATAACCAAGACTAATGGTAGTTTATAACCAAGACTAATGTATTTAAACTACCATTTAATGCAAACCATTTTGTACAACATCATAACCTTTTGTATACAACTCAATAATCTCTCACATAATATTATTATAAAAAACCAATGACATGCATAATGACCCATAACTAACCTTCAACCTAAATAATGATGTAGATGAATTTTAATAAATCAAAACTCAACTATGCTAAAATTCAAATGACCATACCTAAAGAGCAATCATTAAATATTTTCATTGCATCATAAATAATAGGTAAGGATTTTATAAGATCCTTTTAAAAAATGGGGTATCTTCACAACGATATCAAAATCACATGCTACTAGATTCTTCAAAGGATAATGAATTCTCCACCAAAACTTGATATACCAAACCAAGACATAATATATAGAATACAAACTAGAATGGAAGTCCTCCTTCCCTCTTCCTTTTCCCATAGATGTATCTCTTTCTCCTAGAGAATTATGTAAAAATAAATTTAAGATATAGACGAGCCAATACACCCATAACACCAAAAATTTAGTATGAAACTATAAATATGGAAATAAAAAATTACTACAATTGACTCCTTTGGTGTGTAAACTAAATTTCACAATAAAAACTCTAAATATAAGAAGAACTAATGTTTTCTTTACATCTTTCGTAGAAAACTTGAGAACATGCAAATGAATGCTTAGTTAAGACTTAGTACTTGAAATGAAAATTGACATAAATACCAAAGCCTTGTGCATATGCCTCTTAAAAATCTAAGTTATGATTCAAATCACACCAATCTTTTTATTTTATATTATTTAGCATTCCAAGGAAATAAACATATCATACAAGCTCACATCCACCATCAATCCTATGATAGTTAGAGCCCATTGATAGATCAACTAGGGTTTCTACTAAGGTTTTGGATACTAATATTTTAGAGTAGTTTTATGGGAAGGCTATGGCCTTTATAAATATTTTACTTCCAACTTAAATACTTTGTGTGTGTATTTATAAAGAGTTTACTTCTAACTTAAACACTTTGTGGTGTTTTCATTGTGTGTTATTGAGATTAGTTTATGTAATTTTAATTAAATATTTATTGATCCATATTTCATAAGTAGTGGTTTACAAGAACCCACCTCTCATGAGCATGGATGGTCTACTTAGCACTCATCCATCCCATAGGAAAAGAGGAAAAGATATGATGTCATTGACACCAAAAGTGAAGAAGACGTAGAAAAGGGAAAAGAGGCATTTGAAATACATATGAGAGAAAAGAAGAAGGAAGCCAAGAAGGATTCTCTGAAGAGGAAAGAAAAAGAAACCAAAAGTGATGCTCAAAGGGGTGAAGCATCACAACTTCTTGGGAGATCACCCATCCCATAACTACTTTCAATTAAGGTTGCTTAACCATGGATTTTCCCTCAACATTAATCTCACTTAGCTTGCTACTCCACTAACAAAGCATTCATCCCACTTTGATATCTATATGTACACACAAATATTAAACAATATATAATATGTTTATGTACACTAAAAATAACCCCTAAATTTTATTAATCTAATCTCTTTCTAGCTACTAGTTTAAGTTTTCACTATTTAGTGTGTAATAGAGGCATACAAAAAAATCATTCTAGACCATACATCATTTTTATAGATCCTATGATTTTCTCTTGAATACCAAACCTATTACGAAGAACTAATAACAATTTCATGAAGGATGCTCATGCTTGAAGGATTATTTTATGTTTAAAAATCATTTTAGATCACCAGATGCTATCATAGGTTAAAAAATCCAGTCGGTTTCCTCAATCCCACGAAACTCTTAATGAGAACTAAAACATGTCAACCAAAGCAATTCCGGCTGATAAAATCATTCCATTATGAATTAATGGACGTACATACAAAGCTACCATTTTGGTATAGGCACAGAGAATGCTAGTAAAGTTTGCAGATTTGGCTTTACGTCCACGCCATTTGCAGATTTGGCTTTACATCCACGCCATTTGCATTCGTCCAAAAGTTTCTAAACCATTTTCACCAAGCTCATTTTTTTAAATCATGGCATCACGCTAGACTTACGGCCTATTTTGTGTAAAGACTTATTAAAGGAACCCTCTATCATGTCCATACAGTCAATGGCTTATTATACCCCTATTGGGTCCAACGTAGTCTTTTATTTTATCATTAATGGAGAATCATTTCTTAATGCATACTTTTGTAACTACTAATATTTTTCCGTGCTTTAATTGGATTTCATAATATGTAAGGACTTTTAAGGCGTAAGAGACATGTCACCACTGGATTGTCAGTCCCCATCTAGCCCCATCTAGCCTAAAGCCTGCGCATTAACAGTGGGGTTGAGTAATCATGATGGTTTGTCATTAGGGGAGAGGATTTGATAGTTGAGTACCTTAATTTCATGCTTCTCAAAATCTTATGTGGAAATTTCAAATCACTCCAAATTTTTTACAGAAACTTACTTAATAAGTCCCCTACTTATATTTGCTTACCTTTTAGGTTACGACATTACATGTTAGAAGGGAAAGTTTATATCTGGTTCTTATTTAATAAGTAGAGTTACCGAGAGCCATGAACAGAAGCACAATTTGTTAAATAGACCATTTGGGCTGAAAGAAAAGTATCAAAAAATAACATTCTTATCTTAAATGAAACTTTCAATAATTGTGAAGAAAGGAAAAGCTTCATTTCAAAATTCTTGTTTTCCTCGAGATGAATCTATTATAAGTGTCTTCACTGTAACATCATTTCTTGAAATTTTACCATAAAACACAGACCCAAACCCTACTTTACCAATGAATGTAGAATAGATAATTCTAGCTACTTTAATATAGATTCTTCAGTATATTCTATCATTAGTTTGTGAGAGTCATTTTGTTAATCTTTATTTGGTTCAAAAAGAGACTTGATCACAACAAAGGTTTGTGAGAAGATACAACAATTAAAATAATATTAACTAGTTTTAAAAAAAACATTTTCAAGTCATAGGAATTTTGAAATCAATTGTACATGAAATTTGAGGTTGCATAATAGAAATATTTATGGTGAAAGCTCTTTGATAATACTTGTGTCTTCATAGAAGAACTTCAATTATCATAAATATTATCAAATGGAAGATCCTAGGTTTGAGTCTTATCTTGGCCACATGAGTTGTACTCAACATGTGGTATCAAATCCAAGCTAGGAGTCCCAAGCACTTGCATTGTGGCATAAGTGGATTGTTAGAAATAAGCCAAACTAAGAATGACGATAGGTTGGCCAAAGATAGGTTAGTAGCTCGATTAGTAGAGCACTCCAATAGAAAATGAAAGGTCCCAGATTTGAGTCTAGCTAGTCCGTCTAAACTGTTGCCCAGTAAAAAAAATGTTTGTGCTAAGGGCTCTTCGATTATATTTATCTCCATAGAAGAACTTGAGTTATTAGAATGTTTAATAGAACGGAATAACGAATAGGAAGTCCTATAATCTACCTTCCTTTGTTTCTTTCTTGAAATTATTTTTGAGGAAAAGCTCTATAGTATAGAGTGAACTATTAAGATACTAATAAGAAATAAAAAAAAATAATTCTGAAATCTATTTGAATTGTTATCCATTTCAGATGTTCAACAATAATGATGCCATTTTAAAGGGACAAAGACAAGAAAGAATTTCCTCGTAGTGAAGGTTTAATCAACTAGACAACACAACTCCATATACTTTATTATTTTGTAAAAAACTAATCAATATAAAAGGTACTAATTAAAAATAAGCTTGGTTGAGTAAACATTACCTTTGACTAAAATATTAAAACATAATTAAATTGTCACGAGAAAAGGTAAGAAGTCACTTGTAATCATACAATTCATTTAACATGGGGAGGTTCTCTAATGAACATGGAATATCTCCAGTCAATTTATATTTTGTAGTTTCCTTCAACATGCCAAGGAAATCAAAGATCAACATCTTGATATCCTAGCTTTCTCATTCATTTATGTATATAAGAATAATGTTTTTGATAGAATATAGTGGAGAATTTATCAAGCAATGTTGTAAGGTTCCTCAATGTGTTGAGGTTCAGGATAAATCCTAGCAAATTATTGTTACCTAATAGCTAAAATAAATGACAGACTTGTTAGTCACTTATTAAACTAAGTGGAGCCACATTTGTATATAATTACAAAATATAATGTATAATTATTTTTGAAAAGTAGAACTTCCAAACATCCAAGACAAGTGGAGGCTAGTGGATGTCTTGTCGAGTTAAATTTTTTAAGTTGGCTATGCTTGGAGGTATGTCACCAGTGAAACCCATGTTTGTTAATTCCTAAAAAGAGTTATAAGTTATATGAGTTAACATCCATTGGTGTTGAAATAATAACTATTGTACTCATTGATCTAAGTTTTAATGGATTTCTATAGTTTTTAAGGAACCAAATTTACACAATAATCTCTTGAAGGGGGGCTTCATAATTGTGAATTACACTGGTTAATAGAAAATCCACGAGAAAACATGAGTCTCTTGTTGTTCAATCATTTGGAATATTTGTTGTATTTGGTATTTTTCTAATGGCAAGTACTATGTCATAGGCTTCCTAAAATATTAGATGATATTTTCAAGAAAAATATTGGAAAAAAATATGGTAAATTCCCTCTATCAAAATCCCCCTTTCAAAATCTTCTTTTATATATTCCATCAAAAAAACAACTTAATAGTGGAGATAAAAAAACATAGTATGTTTTGTAGATAAGACTAGGAGAGAATCACATGTTTAGAAAATCAGGGCTTTTGAAGAAGTCTCTTGCAGAAGCTTGGTTGGAAAGTGACTGAAAACTACTTATCGATCATGTCACTTTATGATTGTGACGGCACTAAAGTTTTGAGAGAGTACATTGAGCTTCTTCATAGGTCACCTACGATAATGAGAATATCGTTAGAATGATTTGTTTAACGGTCAACAACAAATTGTATAACAAAGAGATATGGGAATATCGTTAGAATCATTTCTGTGATATCCAAATGTTTTACCTATTCTAAACAACTAAAATGCAATGGAAAAACACAAAGAAACACCTCAAGATTAGCCTAAGGAATTTTTTAATGCAAAGAAGAAAAGTGAAATATGATGACAAATGGTTATACCTTCTCTTTGCAGTTGAAACTCCTTGGTTGACCCTTGATTTTGGATTGCTTTGTATGCTCCTTGGATGGCTCTTGATGTGGCTAAATGCAAGATTTAACTATATGATTGAATGAAAATGCAAATAGATAAATTGGATGGCTAGATGAGTGCACAAAATGACAACATTTAGTTGCAAAATGGCTAAGTGTTTTAAATGCCTTAGAGGAGGGGGTATTTATAGGAAAACTTGAATTCTCTAGAGAATTCAATAGTTGAGATTTATCCAACAAGGCCAAGATGAAGGGCTAAGGTGAGTTGAGAACTCACAAGCCCTCACATTTTGACATGTGGAATGTGAAGTGGCTAAGGGTGAGATGATTTGTAGGTGATGTGGAAGGAGAGTACATGATGTGGAGGAAGGACATGTACCTTGGAAGTACATTGGGAGATGAGAAGATTCCTTGGAGGAATAAATGTGAATTAAATTCACATGCTTGGAAGAATCTAGTGGATAAGAGAGGGTCTCCAAAAAGGTGGGAGTTGGTCACATGTGACTTGATGTGACAAGTCAAAGATTCTAGAAGATGCATGGGAAAATGGGATTCTAGATTGAATAAAATGTGAATTAAAAATTCAAATAGGGAAGAGGGGAACCTAGGGTGAATAAAAAAGGAACTAAAAATTCCTTGGGGGATGGGGAGAGTTGACCAAGGTACTAATTAGGCTTAACTAATCAGTAATTAGAAGATGATTAGGGGTTAATGAGGATTAGAAGCCAACTTGCAAAAGTTGGAGGATGTGACACATCCTAATCAAGGATTAGGCATGTGCACATCCTTAATGCAGAGATTAGGAGATGGATCAGGATTAGATGAAAATGACATGTGAGGAATTAGGGATTAAGGAGGGTAAGGTATTTAATTATTAATTAAATACCTTAGGGATTTGGGAGAATTAAGGATATTAATTAAATAATAGTAACATTACTTAATTAACTCGGATAAGAGGATGTTTAGATGAAAAGTGGATAAATTTGGATAAATTAAGTGTCCAAATTTAGGTGTCTACATTTTCTTATGTTTATAAGGGAAAAGGGAAAAGAACAAGAAAATGATAGTTGAAGTGATTGAACGTTAGCAATTCAATGTTCCCAGAATATAAATTAGCCATCTAAAGAAAAGAAAATGTACGCTACGTATTCTGTGGCAGTAAATGACTATCTTTTCTCGTAGAAAGTCTCTAAATTTGTGAAGCCATACCTCTGACCATCTAATCCCATCCAATTGCTCCATAAAAAACAAACCATGTGCTTGCTATTCATTACAAGAAAGTGTTAGTAGACTTGAAATTTTACAATAATTATTCCTCATGTTTCTAGCAAAATATCACTTTAAAAAGTGGAATTTTACAACAACCTTCTAATCTTATGATCATGGCTTGTTTTATCTTTCTTTTTGTAAAACATATTACCTGTGAGAAATTCAAATAAGCCATCATTCATTAAAGCTTAAACTGTAGATAGATAAATTTGATTTATGTACTTCTTGTATAACAAGTTTTTGGCTTTTAATACATTTGTGAATATAGGTTTTACAATCATCAAACCTTAGTTAGCCTTTTTAAGACGAGTGTGACACTCCAATAAATTAAAATGTTTAGCCAATTACTAATTGAATTTTAAGATTCTAATGGTTACATATCTTGAAGAAAGCTACTTAAAATTAAAAGATCACTGTTAGATTTAATAAAAAAAATAGTATTTACAATTTTGAATATTTTGAAATTGGAGGAAGTCGTTGGAATAAGTCATTTATTTCTGGATTGCCAACCCTCATCATGCTTGTCAATTCACAATAGTCAATACATGTTTGCATATTTAATGCTCTTCGTCTTACTGATGGAACTTGCAAATTTTTATATTCTTCTTCTCTTTAGCTGTAACATAAATGATTTCACATTTTCCTAAAGATATTTTTAAATATAGGTATCCATCTTTAAATTTTGTCATATAATATTTATAAGTGTAATGATGAAATTTGTATGTCCATGTAATTCTCATTTAGTTTTGGGTTCATCCCCTAGCCTTTATCCATTCACTTTCATTTATGTACATTCCAATACATTTATTTTTATCTAACCCCATTTACACACATTTCTACATATTCACTTTATTATTAGCTTAGACTTCTATGCATCTATTATTAATCCCAAGATTTACATTTCCTACTATCCATTATAAGCTAACTTTGTACATGTTTGCACAATTTTTTTCTATGTTGTGGATTTTAAAGATATTCATTTGTGCAATTACACACATACACTTGAATCTTTAAAAAATCAAGTAATTTCAAGGAGGAAATTAGTCCAAGAACACTTGGATTTGGAGCTTATAAAGAACCCACTACATCTCAATTTGTATGTAGTCCACCTATATGCTTGTGTATGTTATCCTCCAATATTCGTCCAAAGTTGTAAAGCCAATTCAACAAGATTGTTGATGCTAAAAAAACTTATTTCTAATAATCTAACAACTTCCCTAAAGCATTTTTAATCTAGTTGTATTTACATAGATTGTAGAGATTACAACAAATTAGATTGTAGAATTTTGTTATTTTCTAGATAAAATCCATATATTAGAGAACAATTCCTTGTTTCTTAGGATCAATCATAAGTTGTTTGGGATTAACCTAAAGGAAATTGAGTTTTTAATGGTTTTGAGACAATGAGTATATCAAAGACATTATTTTGTAGACATTAATTTTTTACATATTAAACTAACATATTTTGTCATCAAATTAAGAGTTGAGTACACGTATCTATCTCTATCTATTTATATTTTATTTTATCTAATATCATTTCAGTTTATCATTTCTCAATTTTTTTTTTTTTAATAATTAAATTTAAAATTAATTTATGCATTATTTTATATATTCATTTAACTAACCTAAATTTATGTTAAGAAAATCATCCCCTTATAAATAATCATTTTTGTTACATTAATTTACATTTCATAAATTACTATAAACTAAAATATTTTTTTAAATATATAATTTTCTTATATATATATTTTTATATGTATTTCATTTTTAAATGGAAGATTCATTAATTTAGAGGATGTGAATATCTTTTATGTGTTTATATAGAAGGAAATTTTAAATTTTTAGTAGCCTGAATGGGTAGCTCAGTTGGCTTGAGTCTTGGGTTTACTCCCCGATGTCTTGGGTTCAACTTCACTCCCAGGTTTACAAGGTGTTATGTGGTTGTGGGCTTCATAGTAACACCCTTAAGGACTAGTCTCACCTCCCCGCTCACCTCTAGGTGTTGCTGGGCGGGGGGTCATGGGGAGCAAAGACTTTGATGATCATAAGAATCATCTTAGAATACTTTATAAGCTAGCTTTCAATTTTGGGATTGCTCTGTCTCTAAATAAGATTCATTGGTATCGAGACTCTTGTAAGCTTTTAGGAATAGTTGTTAATAATAGTGTGTTAGAAGTCTACCCACAAGTCAAAGAAAAGGTATTGGATTTCAAGACCCCCTTCAACAAAAAGACCCTATAGGATTTCTTGGGAATCTTAAATTATGTAAATAATGGTATTCAAATGTAGGATTTGATAGAGATCCACTCCAACAAATCTTGAAAATGAAGAAAATCCAATGGTATAAAGAATGCATTGTTGTTGTAAACTAATTTCAAAAGAAAATAATTAATCTCCTTGTAGTTCATGTTCCTAGCATTAACAATTTTATTTTGTATATAGATACTTTAGATGTTGCTTGGGGAGGAAACTTAGTATTTGCCAAAGAAGATAAAGAATACACACTAGAATATGTCAATGGTGTATTCCCCAATGATGTCAAAAGATGGATTTACTTTGATAAAGAAATATTTGGTGTCATAAAATTCCTTAAAATTTCTATTTAAAACTAATGCATCTCAAACATTTTATTATCAAAATTGATTATAGTAGGTTTCTTACTTTCAAAGATAAAAAACCGTGGAAGGTTCACTATGGTAGAGGAAAGTATGTTCATTGGAAAGATTATTTGATTTAGTTTAATTATGAAGCTCAACACATTGCAAGGAAATAAAATATAATTGTTGACCATCTTAGTAGAAATTTTCCTATTTTTTTTATGCAAGATTCTAGCTCTTAGCAACCATATTATCTAAGATTTGACATAAAAATAATTTAAATATTACCTTAAGAGATTTAAATCAGTTAGCCTAATCTGATATTTTAATGAAATGAGTAAATAAAAATACTTGCATAATGTTATATTGATGTTGAAACTTTAGAACATATTGGATGCATTTTTACTTGTTATTTCAAGGATGACTAGTATGGAGATTTTTCTATAATAAAATTTAAAATTGATAAGAAATATCTAGTATGAAGATTTTTCTATAATAAAATTTAAAATTGATAAGAAATATCTATGACCCATAAATATGATTTTTCATCCTTTCTTTACTTGTCTAATCATCTGTGCTACCAAACCCTCTAATCAAGTCAAAAATTCCCACTAGACCTCAATACATTAATCTAGATTGGCAATTTTCACGAGACATGGTTACAACTTTGTCCCTAATAAAAAATTAAAGTGGGAATCCTATTTTGTCCCTTGTATAGTTTATGATAGACATCACCAAGATTGGAATGTATATCATAGATTTGGTATCTATGCCAAGTGGAAACCATTAAGTGGGAAGATTTGTATAATGATTTTAGATCTTGAACCTCAGGTCCCATCTCTAGATACAAGATCTACTAGGAGTTATGATGGTTATGCCACTTAACATTTGACATAACTTTTATTGTAGAAGGATAATCACTGTCCAACATATTTTTGGCTCGATCAACCTCCTTTCTATGTAATTAGTTTACCCAATAATGTTAATTTGATTCTCTTTTACCTTCTTAGTAGGTCATTTCATTGATATAAATAAGCACTAGATTGGAAGCATAATGTATATCAGTTGTATTAGTTGTAGTTTGAGTCTTATATTATCTTAGGGTTTACAAATATTTGAGTATTCTCTACTCATGCACCTAGTGCAATCTTGAGTATTAGAAAGAATAGTTTCATGTATTTTTATAATATTGCTATAGTATATTAAAATTCAAAACTTATAACCATTTAGTTGTTGACCTTAATTTCTATTTCTACCTACTCCATCCTAGCTACTGGCCTTCAATATTATATCCAGTATCTCTAGAAAGATAGAAGAAACTAATCCAAACATAAAGGTAAGTAAAATTTACACAAGTTAGAACTAAGAAGAGGTAAAACAAGGAATTTTATTGATTCAAAGGTATTGAGCCTGTTTAATGTAGTAAATTTAAACGCAAAGAAGGGAATTTTTTGATAAAGAAACTAAGAATGAATCTATTTACAAATGTAAATGAATTTGACTTATATGCCCTTAAGGGAAGGCATGAAATCTATTAGAAAGTTCATGGTGTAGAAGGAAACCATAACCATGACTTCATTCAATGCTTTGCAAGAATGTGTATTTTCAATATAATTTGCATGACTAGGAGGTGTGAAAGAACATTATATGGACATTTATCATACCCCATAATTAATTATTTCTGGTTGAGTGTAATAACCATATAAAAACCCATGAAAACTATTACAAAATTGACTTGGAGATGATGTTCAGATGAAAGGGCGTCTACTAGCTATAACTAAGTATGGATGCCATTATTTTCTTTGGATCCATGCTAAAATGAGTCTAAATCCTTTCTTGAGATTCTTTATATCAAAACCTAGTACATGCAAGTGTTGGGGGAACATTACAAATGTTACAAAATGGTAAATGGAATAAAACACATTTTCTGGTGTAGCCATGTTGTTATCAATGGAGGAATAGGGCATCACTTACCTTCATGCCCATCATACCAAGCATAGGAACATAAAATCCTCCAATATTATGATAGAAAACCTTAATGCTCACCTTAGTTAAGACATTAGTGACTGGAAATATGTGTTGTCATTAATGTCAACTTAAGATTGGTTTTCATTGATGTCAAATGTGTATGCTCCAAAGATAGTGCAAGTGTATAGATATTTCTTGGTATAGTCAGCAATGCAATGTGATGATGCAGAGGCAGGCACACATTGTTGAAAACCCAAAATACTAAGGGGGGGATGAATCAATATTCACTAAAATTCATTATCATTATCAATTTAAACATCCACTAAAAGCATCACATTAAACTTGTAGTAATAAAAATGAACATATAAAGCATGCATCACATCAAGGAACACAAGAACACTAGATTTACATGAAAAACCCTAGAAAGGGAAAAACCATGATGAGGATTAGCTCACAATATATTATAATAGGTTACAATGTTGATACAAAAAGGTGGACTCATTATCTAAGGAATCATTGTCCAGAAAGAAAGAATGGATCACTACTGGTGGCTCATTGCCTAAAATAGAAAATCATAGAGGAAAGAATTGCTAATAATGCATCTGCAACATGTCAAAGACACAGTTCCAATTAAGCTTTGAAAACTAACTTAACACACTTCATACTTCATTAGTACACCTTTAACACTTCACACTACAACAAATATTGCATACACACACTTCTCTACCTTATCCTTATTCACAACTCACATCAATCATCACACAAAACCCTGTATATATACCACAACCAACCAAAACACTAATTAGGTTGGCCTAATTGCATGAACTTTGTACCACATAACTTATTGGCTTAAAACTTTAACATACATGCCTTGTAGAATAAATAAAAATGTGTACACTTCAAAAATAGATCGACATGACTTATAATCAGTCCCATAAATATGCTCCTTACATTGTGCACAACCCCAAAACCTTTAGGTTGGCACCATATAACAAAACTAGTGAAGCCATAATTGAATGAACCAACTATTCATTCACAACTCTACATGCATACCACCAAAACACTTACCACTTGGAGCACACATACCTATAACACCTATAAACACTTCCTCAAAACCACATAGAAAAATATTCATATGCAGTGGAATATAGAGCATTTCAACATGCACTCTATACCAGTAACACTACCATTATAGAGATAATAATCTATCAATATTATATTCAAATGTGGAAGAAAAACAACCTTGAATATTTGGATTTAGACACCTATAACATGCAGTAATGTTACCTCAAAACCTCTTGACCATATTTTGCATAGCAGAGCAATGCAAACCAAAAAAGTTGGTTCACTGTAACACTAAATTGTACACCGAGACTTAGGAAAAATCTCTAAAACACTTGGTCTTCACCAAACCAATAATTTTTCATTTATACCATGGGTTTCCATCAATGAAAACACCATACATTGTCATGCTCATAAATCTCCATCCATAGATCATCATGCTCATGTTGCTAATAATCTCCCTTAATAACTCAAGTCTCTAACAATCTACCCCTTTGGCATTAATGGCAACACAATCTCATTCTCCATTAAAAACTTCTCAAACTACTCTAAAACTACTCTGCCCCTTTGAAATCAAGGGTAAAGGGCTCACTATACATACATACTCCCCCTGACAGATATATACATACATGAGAGTAACTTCCCCTTATTAATTATCTCCTATACACAAGAAACTTCTCCAACAATATTTCCCTTAGGAGATATTTACATCAAAGTGGCACCCTCTAACAATATTATCCATAAAAAATGACCAATATTATGCTGTAAAATTATCAACTACTTCCACATATATACATTGAAATCATAAAACTACACAAACAAAAAAAAAATATTTACCTTCAACCAACAAAGGGTAAAATACCCTTCTAAGAAACCTTCAGTTTAGCGAGTGCACCTCCCAATCCTTCTTTCCTATCTCCCAATCCTTCTTAGTGAAGGAAAGCATACCACACTGACCCTCAAATTGAGTATGGAGGTCTTCTCCGTCACCTGGGAAATTAACATCAAATTAATTTATGTCACCTTTTTTGCATTTGATAAAACTCTAGTTAAGGTTGTAATTCTTTCACTTACCAAATCTCTAAGCTGGTTGCATTGCATTATGATCTTTTCATCTTGCAGTAGGAAGAAATGACCATGCAGATTCTCAATTGTTACCCTTGTTGCACCATCCACATCATTACCTTGACCATAAGCACCAAAGGCCTGAGTTATTTGTGACTCAATTGATTCCATTTGATCTTTTATGCTCCTTATGGAATTAGGTCATTTCAAGCAAAAATGAAACAATTTTTTTTCTTCTTCCAAGAATTTATGTACATTTTTTAAAGTTTCCTTGCAAATTTCCATGCACAACATTACATTTATCAAAAATATCATTCAATCTCTTATCATTGATCTTTTCCATTTCCTTTTCCAATTTCTCTTCCAAACCAATAGAATATTCCTTAAAGGAATCCAACAACAACTTCAAATTTTTTACATTGAAGACGGTCTATAGTTGCACTGGGAATACCTTCTTGTAATACCTTAAATTCTTCCTCAATCAACTCTACACTCTTTTGGTGTGTTTGCAATATTTCCTTCCTTGTGAAGGCATGAAATGCATCACTAAGTCGTAACTTGTGCAGGGTATAAATCTTCTACCTAACCTTGCTGCATTGGAATTCACAAGAGCTATGCAAATGCCACCAGTTCAAACTGTAACTACATATCTATTAGATCCTTCAATGAGTCTCCAGAGTTTCAAAGGATTCACCAAATTTTTTAGCATTTTATCCTTCCTTCTTATCACTCTTCTCTTTGTCACCACTACCAAAACATGCTTCAACATTCTTTTCTTCTTCTACAAACTTATCACCATCTGGAGGAGGCGGGTTTTCATCTTTTTTTGCCTTTGTCTTCTTTGAGACTTCTTTTTTCTCATTATATTTCTTCATATCCAAGGGAGGAAAATTCTAATCATTTTGAGCTTCCTCTTTCTCCGGGTATCCTGCATATCATCTTTCTTCTCTTCTTCAACAACATTCTCCACAATTGGAGGGATATAATCTATAACCATGTCTTCCTATACATTCTCATCTTCAAGCACATGCTCATGTTGTTCAATATCAGGTTCATTTCTTTCCGGAATAGATGTATTATGCTACATTTTATTTTCACTATCCATAGGGACTCCTAACCCTTTAGAAAGTTCTTCAACCTTCCATAGAGTCTCATTCTTCAATATTTTCAATGTATTCTTTGTCTCTGCTCATTAGAGTGTTCACTCTTTGTTTTGTTCTAAATTTCTTGTTGTACAATTTAGACAATTTGTGTCTATCTTCATGTGTTAGAGAAGAAAAAAACTTCTTCAAGGAAAAAACCTTTATCTTTGCATCTTCTTCAATGGCTTCTTTCCTTCTTGTAGTTAAAACATTTTTTAGGTCATTAGGAAATTGATCCTCAATTTTATCTAAACCAGTGTCAAATGTTACCATGTACTTGACTATAACTTCTTCAATTGTTGCCTTGTCTTTTTATTGGAATCTGGATATATTTTAGTTGTCTCTTCCAAGAGACCAAATTTTGAAATACTATTAAACAGTGCTTCAATTTTCAAGGGGCTATTTTCCCTTGCCAGAGAGGCCTTTTCTTTCTTCTTCCCCTTACCTTTAGGATATTTGTCTCCTTTTGCTGAACTCTTTTGTCTTCTCTGTAAAAGAAAACCTTTCTTTTCTTTCTCTACTTTTTCACTTTCAGTGTCAACTATATCCACTTTTGTTTTCTTTGCACTTGTCTCTTCCACAGTGGCTTGAGATTTCTTCTTTCGGGTTAACTGTGATCCTTCTTCTTCTACATCTTCACAACTAACATATCTTTCTCTAGTGGCCTTCTCTTTTCTTCTCCTCTCAGGAGGTATCTTTTGCATAGATGAGACATGTGTTTCTTTCTTCTTTAAACTTCTTGTAGGCTTTGTTCTTGAGGAATTAGGAACACCAAGAGGGGGAAAAGGTCCTAATAAAGTAATTTTTTCAAGAGAATTTATTGTGTTAAAGAAGATGCTAGCATATTTGATGATGAATTTGACTACTCAGATGACGAAAATGATGATCTCTTGTTCATGGCTCTAAATGTTGGAAATAATTCTACCAACTCTGAAAAATGTATGAGGGAAATTGCTCCGAAAACAAGTCACATTATCAAAGGGAATATAGTGACTTCTTTCCATGCTAGAGAGGAGAAAAATCATTGGATAATTGACAATGAATGCTCAAATCATATGGTGGGTGATAAGAGTAAGTTTGTTAAACTTGAGAAGTTTGAAGGTGGGTCTTGTTAAGTTTGGTGATGAATTATCTTCTAAGATATGCGGAAAAGGTTCAATTAGTTTTGATGACAAGCATAATATATATGATGTTCTTCATGTCAAGGGTCTTTGAAATAATATTCTAAGTGTAGGAAAAATGTGTAGTGAAGGATATAGTATTTTATTTTAGGATGGTGGTTGTGAAATTAGAAAAGGAAGATCCTGAAACTTTGGTTGCTATAGGAACAAAGAAAAATGGGAATGTTTATCAACTCAAAGGTGCTAATGGTAAGTGTTTTATGACTCAAATCAATGAAATTTGGCTATGGCATAGAAGATTGTGTCACAATTTTTTTTATAGTCTAGTGAGGATTAACTCTATTCAAGCTATGAGATATTTGCCAAGAATTACAAATCCTATCAATGTTGTTTGCAAGGAATGTTAAGTTGGGAAGAAAACAAGAAAGAGGTTCAAAATCAAAGAATATTCTACTATAAGACCTTTGGAGTTGGTACATATAGACCTATGTGGATCTAGAAAGAATAGGAATCTTTCAAGGTGATAGGTATTTCATGTTAACTTATGATTACTCTAGAATGACTTGGGTAACTTTTCTCAAAAAAAAATTAGAATCTCTAGACAAGTTAAAATTATTTAAAGCTATGATTGAGAATGAAATGGATATGAAATTCAAGTGCTTAAGGTTTGAAAAAAGTGGATAATTCACCTCCAATGAGTTTAATAATTTTTGTGAAGATCATGGAATAAAAAGGTATTTGTTAGCTCCTAGAACTCCTCGACAGAATGGAGTGGTGGAGAGAAAGAATAGGATAGTTTAGGAAGCAACAAGGACAATGATGAAGGAAGAAAATCTACTGAATTTCTATTGGATAGAAGCTATTCATACTGCAGTATGCATACTCAATAAATTACAATCAAGAGAAAATAGTTCAAATACTCCCTATGAACTATGGTATGGAAGAACTCCTACTGTCAAATATTTCATAGTGTTTGGAAGTAAATGTCATATCAAGAAAGATGAAATATTAGGAAAGTTTGATGCAAGGTCAAATGAAGGAATCTTCCTCGGATATTATACAAGAAGTAAGGCTTATTGGTGCTACAACAAGAGGATGAAAAAGACAGTTGAAAGTGCAAGTGTCAAAGTAGATGAAGAACCACATAAAAGCTCAGTATTTATAGAAGGATATGAAATTGATGAGTCCTCTTGCAGAGAAGAAGATAAAGAAGAAAAGGAAAACGAGATGCAGGTTGAAGAGGAAGATGCTCCATAAAGGATTCATAAGACTTCTAAGCATGTGCAAAAGAATCATTTTAAAGATCAGATCATTGGTGATAAGAGCAAAGGCATGTTGACAAGAAGAAAAGTTGCTATGACAGAAGAACAAGTAAATTTGTTTCTACTTTCCAAAGTAGAACCTATGATAGTGATTGAGGCATGTAAGGATGAGAATTGGACCAAATCTACGGAAGAATAATTGATTCAGATTGATAAGAATTAGACTTGGGAATTAGTCCCAAGACCAACAAACAAGAATGTAATAGGAACTAAATGGGTATTCCAAAACAAGTTGAATGAGAATGGAGAATTTGTCAGAAATAAGGCTAGACTTGTGTGTAAGGGCTACTCACAAGTGAAAGGAATATATTTTGAGGAGACATTTTCTTTGGTGGCAAGAATGGAGGCCATTAGGAATTTTTTTGGCCTTTGCAACACAAGGATTTCAAGGTTTATCTAATGGATGTGAAGTCTGCATTCTTGAATGGTGAGTTGGAAGAAGAGCTATACATTGAACAACCAGAAGGATTTCAATTATAAAATAATCCTAATAAGGTTTGTAGATTAAAGAAGGCATTGTATGGACTCAAGCAAGCTTCCAGAGCTTGGTATGCAAGATTGGATAGGTACTTGTTACAGTAGGGATTCAATAAAGGTACCACAAATAACAATCTTTACTTTAAAGTTGAGAAGGATCAAATCTTGATTGTGGTTGTGTATGTTGATGGAATAATCTTTGGAGGAAATAAGGCAATGCGCAAGAAGTTTGCAAAAGAGATGCAGAATGAATTTCAGATGTCAATGTTTGGAGAGACAAATTTATTCCTTGGGCTAAAAATCAGTTAGACAGAAAAAAAATATTCATTTCACAGTCAAAATATGTCAAGGAAATGTTGAAGAAGTTTGGAATGGAAGACTCTAAACCGGTATGTACTCCTACGGTTACTAGTTGCAAGTTGAGCAAGAATGATGAATATCTTAAGACTAATTAGAGAAAATACAAATAAATGATTGGTGGATTGCTATATCTAACTGCTACTAGACCAAATATCATACATGCAGTTTGTCTTGTGGCCAAATTTCAAGAAGATCCTAGAGAATCACATGTGGCAAAAGTAAAGAGGATATTCAAATATTTGTAGGGCACTCCAAACTATGCTCTATGGTATCCAAAGGATACTAATTTCTCTTTAAATTCCTATACAAATGCAGATTAGGCAAGTTGTGTGGATGATAGAAGAAGTACAAGTGGAGGTGCTTTCATTCTTGGAAACAGGTTGGTTTCTTGGTTAAGCAAAAACCAAGATTCAGTATCTTTTTCTACTGTAGAGGTAGAATATATGCTAAATCATCTAATTGCACACAGGTGTTGTGGATGAAGTAGATATTAAAGGATATCTGAATATCATAGAATGAGCCTATTTCTATCTTGTGTGATAATACAAGTGCTATCAATATATCAAAGAATCTAGCAATGTATTAAAAAACAAAGCATATCTCATTCCGGTATCACTTTCTAAGAGAGAATGTTGTATAGAATGAAGTAAAATTGGAATATGTGCCTACAAAGGATCAAGTTGTAGATATTTTTACAAAGGTTCTTCCTAAAGATACTTTTGATTATCTTCAACAGAAGTTAGGGGTTATTTCCCCTCCTTTCAATTAGATGCATAAGTGTGCATTTGTTTGGGAAGCATTTCAAGATATATTCTTGGTCCTAAACTGATGTTGAAGGCTACCTCTAAGAGGGAGTATGTAGTAGTATTGTTGGTTGGTGAATTTAGACGGAGCATATTTTGTGCCCCTAAGGGGGAGAGCAAGAGAGTTCAATACATGAAAGAGAGTTCAATGAGCTTATGTCCCTTTGCCATTGATGTCAAAGGGGGAGAAAGTTGGTTGAAAAAACATAGTACATAAGAGAATATGGTATAAAGACCATAGGGGGAAAGAGTGTTTAGGAGAAAGAGAATGAGAATATGAAGAGAGAGATTCCCCAATCTGGGAGAGTAGTACTTGTTATAGAGTTACTATTGGTATGCTTTTGTTGTTAATGGTTTTTTAGAACCGGTGTTTCCATCAATGAAAAAGGGGGAGATTGTTGGAAGCTTGTTGGTATTGTCATTGATGTCAACCCCTAGCATTGGAATTATTGGAAGCTTGGAGTTGGTAGTGTTGTCAACACAATGTTGTTGGTGTTGTCATTGCTATCAAATCTTAGTATAGTTGTGGAGATTATTGTAGCTTGCTTGTATTGATGAGATTTTTGGTAGTATGGATGTGTTGAAGAGGTGTTAGCAGTGTTGCAATTGCAATTGTAGTTGGATCACTTGGTTTCCAAGTGCTTTTGAGAAAATTTAAATAAAAGAGATTACAGTGTGACAGAGTGGTCTTTTGTATTCTACTCCATATTTCTCCAGTCTTGAAGTTATGCTTGTGTGGTTTGGATATGTTGATCAAAGGTGTACAAAGGTGTTATATCCAATGTTGTTGGTTCTAGATTGTACAACAGTAACAATTGTGTTCACCAATGTGTGTGTCTGTGAAGAAGGTTGTCTGGGAGAAGTGAGATTGCTCCACATTTCTCCATTTTGAGGTTTCTTGTCTTGTAGATTTGGGGACATGCTTATAATTTCTATATCTACTTTCCCTCTAGGTTTCAGGTGCTGAGGTGTTTCATGAAGTTGGTTAGTGAGTTGGATGTTTGTGACAATGTGTCTAGTTGTACAAAATGATGATGATCTCAATTTCAGGTGGTTGTGACAGTTGTAGAATATTTTGATGATGCTAGAATATTCTGAGATGTATGGATATTGTGGAGTGTTACTATGTGGTCCACATGACTTGAAGAGGTGTGTATGTGGTTGCTTGTAGTGTTAGTTCAAGTTTCGCCAACCTGGCATGCTAGCACTATTTTTGGAGGTATCTCATGGATTGTAAATGTGTTGAGGAGCGTGGTGATGTATATTTGGGTCCTAGCTAACCCGTGGTGTGGTCATCCTTCACTTCTTTCCACCATGAAAGTGTTTGGTGCTAACCTATTTTTCAATTGCACATTTGAGGTGCATAACTAAACTTGGAGAATGTTTCAAGGTTGAGGATGGTATAAATGCAAGGTAGAGTGTTGGAGAATGGTGTGTGTGTGTGTGTGTGTGGTGTGAAATGTGTTCAAGTGTTGTGATGTGAGTGTGAGCTTTGACGACTAAGGCTACTAGGAGCAGTGAGTAGAAGGTGTCTACATTTTTAGTGTGCTTGAAGTTATTCAAGGCAGCGAGTTGAAGGTTGGGGATGGTTCAAAGTTGTTGTGGTGGATCTTCCTATTGAACTATGAGATGTATTTCTCTTTGTTGTAGTCCTCTTTATTTATTCTTTCTAATCTGAAAGTTAGCCATTGGTAGTGATCCCTTCTTTCTTTTGGGTAGTGAGCCCTCCGATAGTGAGCCTATTGTATTTAGTGTCACAATTCATTTATAGTGAGCTAATCCTCACTGTGGTTTTTTTCCTTTTGAGGTTTTCCACGTAAATCTGGTGTTCTATTGTGCATGGTGTTTTGATGTTTTTATTTCACTTGTTTACTTTCATGCTAAATTTGATTAAGGGTTTAAGGGCTAATAAAGATTTGAACGTTAATGAGGGTTTCGATGTTTTAATGTATAAATGATTCAACTCCCCTCTTAGTTCTCTTGTGAATTTAACACTTTGAAGATATTTGGCTTACAATAATACTAATTCACCCAAGGGCGATTCTTTTTATGTTAGAATCTTACATGGTTATGCTTGCTAAATCTATATATTATCTAAGATGGTTTTTTTTCAAATTTATATCAAATTATTATATTATTGGTATACAAATGAATAACATTGTAGGTTAAATGATAATCTATACTTATGTGATCATATGTGATCTTTAAATCCTCTTTTCATGCATAACATGCCTTCCTAAGTTCAAATTGGCCTTGTCATATGCCTTCTTATTAATTACTTTAATTCTAGATATCCTATTATTTATAGTTTTCATTGACATTTTATGCTCTTCATCTTTTTTAACATAATTCTTTATATGTTTAAACAATAGGATCCTCATACAAACACTAAATCTTATGAATATTTTCAAAATAGAGTGCCAAACAATGTGACCCTTGTTCAAAAACATTGTGACACTAACTATATAGGGGTCTCATAGGCCAAATTTGGTCACGAGGCTACTTGATGTTGTACTACGGTCACTAATAGAGTCTTGATGCAAATCCTTGAAATTTTAACTACTTAGACAAAATTGCTAGCATCTTCCTCCAAACATTTCACAACATAATATCTTTAATAAGGATCCATGTTTGGCTTGTTTGGTGTGGATTTAGATTTAAAATAAATATTATTGAGCTTTTTATACTAATACTTTGTATTAAGCTAGTTTGAGGAGGGTTAATAATACAAATTTTGAATATTTTTCCCAACAAATAAGTAGATTGCACTAAGGGGAATTACTATTTCTATCACATGTATGGGTTCTTTCCCTAATTCAAGCATTCACGATCATTTAAATTCAAAATATATGAATTAACAACATTGGAAATTGTGTCAAATAGAAATTTAAGCATAGAGAGGATTATGCAAATGCTACTTACATTGCATGATGTCATGATGCACATGATTTGTGAGGATATAATTTCCTTAGAATAAAATAATGGCATTTAAAAATTGCATGATTATGATTATAGTGATTTTACTTTGTAAAAAGACAACCAAAATCACATGTATTAAAATACACAAAAAATAATGAATGTGGGATAATAGTTGGAGGCCTTATCCTTAACTTCCTATGCATTTTGTTTTCTACTTTTATAATAATGAAGGATATATATATATATATATATATATATATATATATATATATATATATATTTAAAATTTTTAGAAGCTTATTCCAAACTTTAGCTCTTAGGGAGAAAATAATAGGTTAATTATTCTATATAGCTTTGAATATTCTTCATTTCCTAACTTACATTAAGGTCTTGGCTTAGTTACAAGAATGGACATTATTACAAGTTAAAATATTATGATAAGTGATACTTATATGACAAATCCTCATTTTACCTATGTGGTCATGAGTGATACTTAGGTGGTCAAACCTACTTCAAAGGATGATTTGTCTATTTCCCTTGAATTTTTAAATGAAGATTTGGTATATAAAAGAAATAGATCTTGCTTGAGTTCAAGTATTTTTAATATTATATAGAGATAAATCATCATTTCAAGATCATAGAGTGAAATCACTATAAGTGTTAAAAATTGAATAGGAATATAATATCCTATAGTTAATTCTGATTGAATGATATTTAAACAAAAAATAACATAGTATGGGGCCACATTTATGTGAGCCCCCTCTATCTCAAATTATAGCATGTGAAAATGCTAAGCAAAGCCTCCTTGTCTAATGAAGGTGCTCTCAATATGCCATTGACCTTCTCGATCATCGATTGACCCCACCTAAGAACACTTCTCTCCCTAATTCATAAACCAAGCGGTGGAGTAAGAGTGTCTAATAGAAAAGGGAAATTGATTATCAAATCCCTAAATAAAGAAAAATGCACATATATGATGATACAATGATCTAATTGGTGAGAGAATGTTGTAAGTGAATCAATAACAAACAAATCATATGTCAAACAATTTATAAATATGTCAATATTAATAAGATCAACATGAATAATTATCAAGATTAGAGGATCATAAGAATACATAATAGAAAAATAAGTCAACATGAATAAATGTCAAGAATAATCGAACACAATAACCCACAATAAAAATAAAAATATGTTAAAAGATATAAAATTTACAATAATAAACAATAAAAACTAAAAATTCTAATGATCTCATATATGAGATTTAATATATATATACCCTAAACCCAATGTGAATTATGCCCACAAAACTTTATAAGAGATAGAAAAGGAATATCTCAATAAGGATGGTGGAGTTTTATAATTCGGAGAGCAAAGTAATGTCACTAAGTGAAATCAAACTGTAAAATACAGCTGCTATCAAACGATAAAATACAACAGCAAGGTCGAAGATTTGATAGCAAAATCAGACCCCTAAACGTCGCCTGAGAGATTCGAACTCTCGCGGGGAAACCCCATGTACTTAGCAGGCACACGCCTTAACCACTCGGCCAAAGCGACACTAGACAGCAGGAATTTTGTCTGAAGGATTATACTACTAAATACTACATATGGATAACTTACTCTTAAACCAATAACATTAAGATCTATGGCATATGAATGCTTAAATAGCCAAGATATTATTTAACATAACGATCAAATCCCATTCAAAATTGTGTGTAAGGATAAAAGAGAGTCAATTTAATATGAATATTAAAGTGTCTATCAAATTTAATATATAAAATTTTAATAAGCATAGCCTTGGATTAAAATAGATAATCAATAATTAATTATTAGAAAAAAAAATGTTTGAAATTAAATATATTAAAAAATTGTTGAAAATATTAAAGTATTATCATTATAAAATTGTAATTGATTTAAAATAAATCACATAATTGTATACAAATAATATTGAATGTTAATAACAAAAATATATTGTGTTGGGCCAAAACTATCCAACACAAATGTGTATGAGTTGGGTTTGAGTTAGCACATATGTTACACTCACGTGACTAATGACATGTTTATATCACTCTTGTTCATGTGGCAAAAGCTAATGGAGCTAGGGAGTGCCCAAAGGACTGCCCTCTTCATGATGGAGAAGAGTCCTACAAGTGTCAATGATATTAATGCATAGGGTGAGTGTCACACTAGATTTTTCACTTCCTTGAGGAAGGAGTGATTGATGGTTGAAAACTATGTTAAGATGTGGAGTTAGAGTTGGGATGTGTGCATGTTGATTGAAAACCTTTGAAGAGGTATAATTATAGTGATTCTTCTACGACCAAGTTTTGTTGGATTGGAGCAAATTTAGTTTCTAGTGAGCATATGAATGGAAGATGGTTTTCTAACTCAATCAGTTCTTATAGGAGGGCTAGTTCTCTTATACATCTCATGTTGTTGTGCCTTTGGATATTTTCAAGATAGTAGTTTTCTCCTAAACATATTTGACATTGAATGATTCTTGATAAGGTCAAGTGTTTTTTTTTTTTATCTTTGTTTAAGATGGAGTTTATCCATTCTTATCTTACTCGAAGACATGAGCCCAATAGTGGGAGAGAGAAGGAAAATGTGCGCCTTGTTGTGAATGTTTGATTTATTCTATTTGTTGAGTGCCTTGTGATGTTATCAAGGGCTTAAATTATCTTTTATTTTGTTTGGAGTGAAGATGGATTAACCAAATACAATAAATATACACCTATTTTATATTTTTATATTTTTCTTGAATTGAAGTGTAATTTATTTAAATATCAAAATTAAATGATTTCAATGATCCTAAATGTAATTTAAGCTAATGTTTAGAATTTTATTTTGGTTTTATTTGATTTAATGTGTTGAATGCATTGTGTTGTTGTTAAGGGATTTTCACTTGTTTCTTTGTGTTGTTATCGAGGAATTTTTGAAATGTTTATTGAATTGAAATTAAATCTAATCTAATCTTCACTATATAATTACAATAAAAAATAAATTATAGCTATTATAATCATAATTTTGACAAGATTGAAGCTAATTAATCTACTTGACAATTTAATCTAACACTTTTCACAAAGGAAATTAAATTATCAATTAAAATTTATAAATAAATTAATACCTCACACCTAGAAGTTTAGTAGATTGAAGTTGACAAGAGGGAGTATAGACTATGGTGGTGTGCCTTATTCTCTATTAATTTTATATTTATGCCTTAGTATGATGGATAAGAAGAGGATTATAACACATGTGGTGGATTATATATTAGTGTAGTGAATTTTTACATACACAAATTGAATAAAAATTCACCATGTACACATATCAAATCCCATAAATCATTATCTTTTTGTTATAATATCATGAGGTACAAATAATCAAAATTTTAATGCATATTCATCCCTTATATAATATATTCTCTTATGGTTCTAATATGAATTCAATAAGGAATTCAAATTACAAGACTAGGTAAACATAAACCTACAAGTTCTTATCCTTTAATCTAGCTGCCCTTGATTCATGGGATAACCCCCTACGAAACTGGCCCGTTCTGTAGGCCCGTGCACTCTAAGCACGCAAAATGAGGAAAATTTCAATTTCCCTTTACACATGGTCCTGAGCCTCGAATCGTCCCTTCAAGCGTTAGTCTTTCATCATTTTTTGAAAACCTTCAAAATGAATATTTTGTTGATTTTCAGTTTCCACGAGTTAGAATTTTTTTTGCCCATGTAAGGGCATTGTTTTTTCAGCGTCCCTAAATGAACAGTTTGAAAATTTTCTTAAGTGTAGCGGGGCTGATTTTCAACACCACTAAATTTTCTTCCCACCCTTCTAATGTTAAGGCGGTGTTTTTCACCGCCTTTGCATTTTGTGTTAATGCAAGTTTTTGAATATGTTAGGGCAGTGTTTTTCACCACCCATACATATTCCCACCTTCTACACGTGCAAAAAATTATGAACGTGTTATTCATTAATGGCCCTTCATTAATATCATTTTAATGGCTTTTCAAGTTGTTTCTACTTCATTTTATGTTTGTTTCACTTGATTTCTCCTTTCTACATTGCGCCTTATGCATTTGAGACCGCCTTCGAGTTTGGTTAGCGAATTTTTGCATGAGATCTTCAAGTTTAGGGTTTTCACGTTCCATTATTCTCAGGTGCGTTGTTGTTTTTCTCTCCTATTTGTTAATTCACAACTTGTGAATATGAATGTTTACTTCCTTAAAACATTTTTTCCTTGTGTGTTTGCTCCATATTTTTGTTGGACTTTCTAGGCTTGTGTTTTTCTTGTCTCTTTCTCTATTTCATGGCATGTTGTTTTTATTTGGTTTTCCATGATTGTCTTTAGTTTCTTTGTGCGCACATTCAAGTTTTCTTGAGTGTTTTAAAATACTTTCACCGCCCAAGCATTGAATTATTTCCCTGTGTAAGTGCGTCAATTTTTGATGCTATAACCTTTTCTCTTCCCCGGACACCATGAATGTATATGCGACGCTTTTCACCGCTAATTCATTTATGCCCTCCTAATGTAAAGGCATTGAAAAGAAACACCTTACTTCTGTATTTTCCAAGCCACTTGCTATGGCGACGAAAATATCCACTCTTACACACCTTTGTTGCTGATTTTATCAAGTAATGTATGTAGCGGTGGTGATTTTCACCACCTCTACATAGACTTCCAAGATCTTCCCTTCAACTTATTCCTTTGTGCATAGGTGTAAAAAAATAGCGCCATTGCATATTGTTTGATTGCGTCTAGGTGTTAGAGTGGTGATTATCACCACTAATATATGTGAACTTCCAAGTCCTAGATGTAGGAGCGAGATTTTTCACCACTCCTACAAAATATTGACCTTCCCCTTGAATGCACAAGCAGCAAAAAATCTCGCCTTAGCACATGACTTTGTGATTTTTTCCAAGCATGTAGAAGCGAATATTTTTAGCACTAGAGCATGAAATCAAACTTCCTCAAAGATGCTGAAGCACTACTTTTTAGAGCTATTGCACAAAGTGCAATTCTTGCATTCCTGTGTTCCATAATGCATATTCTCCTAACATTGAATAAATAAATGTTTCCTTGCAGTTATCCTCAATCACCTATCAAGCATTCTTCAAAGGTGGTTTTTAGTGATCTCTTGCGCTCTTAATGACAACGTAGGAGTCTCCTTTATCATCCAAGAAATACAAGATGAAGTATAAGTATCAAGGTGTTTACCTGTCCATAGTTGTAACATCCAAGATCGACGAGATCAAGGATACGAAGATCGAGCACCTTGACATGGAAGACTTTGTTAAGAGAATAGAAAAGAAACCCTTGGAAGAGGATTTCCAAGCCATTGTTCACAACAATCTTCATCAAGTAGGTTCATTTCCAATAGCAACTCACTACCTCGAATTTGTTCTACAAATTGTCTCACACTATGTGTTACACCCCAAATTGCGTAAATTACTATTTACTATTACTATGTAGGGTAAAATGTGAATTCAATAGATGAATAAATGGTGTGTGCACTTTGTTATCATTGATTTATGAATGAATGTCATCTTGAATTTTATATTATATGAAGGAATGCATTTATGTGATTGGATGGTTATTGAACTAATGTTCTAACTATGGAGATGTATTATGTGTAATACATATTTTGTTGAATAGTTGAATACCTTGGACATGTTTTGAGAATGTGGATGCAGGTATATGTTCATTCCTCCAGGCAGAGGGGAAGTATCACTCAGGAGAAGGTCTTGGTCGGGTAACCAGTAATGTAACATATTTGAGCTTACACACACCACAAGAGAATAATTGAGTTGGGTTATCATGTGGGAAGTAGGCAAGTCATCCTTAGCATAATGTGTTTGCATTAGTAAGGGTCTTGATTACTATTGAATGCATGCCTAGATGATGATTATCTGTCTGAGCTGGTGAGTGCTTCCTCATGTTACTGTGCTTGATTGTATGATTGATTGAGTCTCTTGATCATAATGTATTTGTATCAATAAATGATTATATATAAGAATGCATATATATATGTGTGTGTTTATGGAAGCAACACTCATACATAATGAATGTAAACATGCATGTCCATATGAAGGTAGGAATACTTTCATGTACCATGCACAAATACATCGTATGCATAGAGATTTCGGTTGGGTACATATCACAAACACATGTATGTGTATATGCATTCGATATATATAATTGATGATTGAAGAATATATGAGGGTTATATATATTTGAGTTTGAACATAAAAATAGCAAAATATGTATATTAAAATATACATATACTTATGTATGAGTATGTGAGTACATTCATGTAAAAGAATACACTCATATATTAGCATACGTATAAATGTATACATAATTACTTTAATATTTGAATATCAACTAAATATATGTGAACCTTCATGACATCCACATAGTAATAGTTATCGTATCGTATCAAATATATATATATATATAGTAAGTATACATATATATATATATATATATGTATATATTGTGTATATATATATATATATATATATTTCTGTCAAAACATCTTATAAATGCTAATATTTAGGATAATGCATGGGGCACATAGAATGGCGCAACCCATGATATTGTTTGGCTTTCCAAATTAAAACTATGAGAGGAGTATTGATAGTGCGTGGCTATAAAAGAGTTGAGAACTTTGAAAAGGTTTGAACAAGAATTTACAACTGATTCTTAGACTATATGCCTACGCCTATGATATAGACCACTACCATAGTGTGCTTCCAACGCATAAGGTGAGGGAGTAAACATGGTTTATTATATGCATAAACACAACAATGAATATTAGCCGATTTATAGTGTTATAAATATGGCTTTTGAAGTAGAGTATCTTGAACAATTTAGAGGCCGAATTTTGATAGTTATGACTGTATTCTTTGGGTTGCATTTCATACTCTTGTTGTCAAACGAAAAGAGAGTTTGAATCTGCCAACTTTGCAACCATTAGAGTTGATATAGGAAAAGGTTGACGCCATAATAAACCATGGACTTGGTCAAACTAATTACCATGATGTTTAGCATTGATTCAAACAACCGTTAACATATGGAAATAAATAGACGACTTTGTCTAAATCGATTTAATAAGTAAATCAATACTCAACACAAACTTATTCAATTCTTTTGTTGGGTGGCATACTCATGTTATTGACTGTTTCTCTTGAGGATGATACTACACCACCTTTGTATCCTTTTAACCATAGAACTCTGCTTTATATTGACAGTCAAATTCTATCACATGGAGAGTTGATTTGGTCTCCAATTGTGATCAATATGAGGGTCGATCTATTGATATTTGAGCTAAGTATTTTCTTACATGCTCACCACCTTTCGAGTTGTGTTAGTGGTGTTTCTACGCATGCTTGTTGTTGTCAAATCATGCCTAAACTATAGGAAATGTTGTTACCAGCTTGCTATATAAATAGCAGCAAGATTACATTTGTTTAGTACGCCTCATTATTTTTCTTCTGTGTTATTTCTTGGGCATAAGACTCTACATTTTAGTGATATTTTCTATCTATAATATACTATCAATACAGTGAGGGAGAGCTTTGAGTTTTAAGTGAGTTTTATTATCTTTTGAGAAGAAGCATTTTCCAACTTGAGAGTTAAGTATTGAGAGACTTGTTGGAGAATCAATATCGAGATAGTTGTTATTCTAAGAGGTGTTGTGACTATAGCCAATAAAATTGGAAAGCTTTAACAAAGGCATGATGATATTCTACTTGTGTTTATTCTATTTTGAATGAGCTATGTCTTGGTTGATTAAACTAGTCTTGTTGTGATTTGCATATAGAGGGAAGTATTGTTTGCTTTGAAACAAAAGTGGAAACTATTTACTTTGTTGTGTATTTCTTGTATTTACTCCATGATAGGAGAGACTGTTTAACATAGGTATTTAATTATACTAAATATGTTGAAGACGCAGGTATTTAATTATACTAGATATGTCGAAGAGATTGATGACATAGGTATTTAATTATACTAGATATGTTTGGAGAGATTGTTTGACATAGGTATTTAAATAGGCTAGATATGTTTGAACATGGGTTGCTCGTAGCTAGTTATTTGATTATAATAGATAACTAGTGGGTTACTTCTGGGTTGAGAGGTTCAGTGAAACCTAGTGAGTTAGAACTATTGCTTGATTAGTGTCAATACACACTTAAATACAAAGTTATCGTATTGAAAAGAGTAGGCTCATAGCTTAAACCCTTTTAGTCAAAGAGGTGATACTCTCGAATGGAATCATCTATTAATATGATAATTCTTCAATTGAGACCATGCATTGTGTTTGTATTTACTCCATAATAGGAGGGATGCTTATCATAAGTATTAATGTTAAACCAGCTATGATTTAACATGGGTAGCTTAAGGAACACTCATAGCTAGATAATTAATTATGCTAGATGACTAGTAGGTTACTCCTGGGATTATTTTCCAGTGAAGGGAGGGAACTAGTATTTTTCTTTATGAGTTGTGTTTCCTTAGGTTGTTAAAAGATAGGTTATCCTGGGGAGTAGCTTGCCCGTGGAGAGGGATTTCCTAAGCATAAATATAATGGCCTTAAGTCAAAACGAGCTTGCCATAGTGTAGGTGAATGGTAGACCACCGCTTGATTATACTGAGTGAGAACACTTTAGCCAAAGTAGTGTGAATTTCCAAAGATTCCACTGAAGAAGTGTGAATGCAAAGACTCCACTATTAGTTCACCATGTCCATTTAAATGCATGAGGGCTACCTAGTGTAGGTTATAAATCCTAGTCATGTAGGACACAACACTAAGCTCAGAGTGGTATTTTGTATAGGGTTACCCAACCAACACCTTCATAGAAGGGAAGGGCCATCTATCATTGATAGATGTGTGGGGGACCACATATGAGTCCGTGGTAGGCAGAAAAGCACTTGAGTGATGCTTCTCCTCCTCAGCAAGTGACAAAAGGCCAAGGTTTTGAAAGTCGGATTCCTGGACCATCTATATCTTATGCTCTGAAGCTCGGTAGAGCTATGTTTGTAATTGTGTACATTCTTGAAATATTTTAATTTATGAAATTACTATATTAGAATGGAGTCCTCATTGTATATTGTATCACATCTTTGTTCAATATGATATCTGTTTTTTGGAGAAGATTTGTATAATTACTTTGGAATGCAATGATAAATTGGAATTGTGTTATTTCAATTAAGCATGTAATTTAAATTATTGGAAGGAAATTTTTTTTATTGCTATATCACAACGTCATGATTTATTCACTTAAGGTGAAAACATTGGAAATTTTACTGTGAAGAACACCGAGGTTGTTACACTATGTCAGAGATGACATGAGTGTTAGAGACTCTTCTAGGAAAATAATGATGAGATTAGATGTGCTAGAGATTTCTTTGATGTATTCTTCAAGGTCCCAACCATGGATAAGTATACAAATATGTCCATTCAGTGTGCTCAGGAGGCTTATGATAGGGATCAAAATGAGGCCAAGCAGTTGATCAACACAAAATGGTTGAAAAATCCAAGGCCTACCATTTTGAGATGGCCTAAAGGTCTTCCACATAGTGACTTCAAGGAAGATGTCTGTAACATGATTACTCTACTAAGAAGAGTGAAAGGATTACTAGCCTCATCAATTTTTTAGGAATGGATGTATGAATACATTAGGGTTGTCAGAAGAAAGAAGGCATATATTGATTGGGGTGTACAGATCAACGATGAGATTCATGAACAACTAATCAATGTTCAGTCTACCCTAAAATTCTATATGACCTCATACCTAGTGTATGTTGTGGCTACGATGAGGCAATATCCAAATTTGTCAATAGAAGGAAATAGGAGTCTTGTGCCAGTACATAAGTTCTATCCTCAAATCACTTTGAGAGGAAGCATTAAGCATTTCAGAAGAGTATATGATGCCTTCTTCGCACCATTTCTTTTCATGTTTGACCCAACCTTGGAAAAGAAAAGAGTATCCGATGAGGCGTGGAAAGTTGTAAATAAGTATGGATGTATTTTCTGCACTTTCCCACCTTTACATACTTGAGAGTAGGATTCCACACCGAGTGCCCATATATGTTGCCAAGATATCCTTCTGATAAGTGAGTGTTAATGGAGTTATACAGAAAACTCATCACAATACACACAAAACGCTAGGCTATTGATAAACCAGGCATCAGGTTTCCAATTTCTATTGGAAGATATACTCAATTCAAATTGTACAAAAGGCCTAATCAGTAGCTGCAGGGATGCATATTATGACCATAAGGTCATATAGGTATATGCATGATTTTGACTATAGAGATGTAAAAAGAAAAATAAAAAAAGGGTCATATTCATGTTTTCCGCTTTGAAGACATATGGGCAGAATGTAGAGATGGGGAAGACATCCGGAGAATGGATTTTTGTAGACTTATTGTGGAACAAATCAATGATCTAGGTTTGGAAAATCTTCCAAAATATGTTGAAGTTCTTGGTGATATTTTGGATTCTACATAGATGAAAAAGAGATATCAAGGCAACCCTTGCCTCCAATTCAATGGTCTAAAAAATAGTGTAGCACAGGGAAAATTCCAGGATTAGCAATATAAAGCGCAAATCAAACTAAACCCAAGCTAATAATGAAGAACAATGGAAGATAAAAACATGAATAAATAGAAGATCTCACCAAACACACATGCAATTCCATGATTCACCTCCATTACCCTTCTCCATTTCACTATAGTATAATACTTTCCCTCATATTTTAATTAAGTATGCAAATATGGCCTCATGACAATGATATTAGCAAAATGTTGAAGATTTCTAAAGTTGCTTCCAAAACTCATCAGATTTTGGGAGGAGTAAAAATGGTAGAGATAAAGCCAATTTATAGAAAATATAATTTTCGAATAACAGACTAAGATTGAGAGATAATTAATTGACGATCAAGATTAAAAGATGTGACATGCAATAGGGTTAGGGTTAAATTAGTGTAAGTGATAAAGCTTGAATGGGGGAGATTAAATTAAATAGTAAATTAATCAATGGTGGAAATTGGTTGAGACACAGAGGGAAAATGATTGCATGTAGAAGATAAGATTGACATAGATAAAACTGTCTCTTAGATACAATCAAGTCCGATCTTGTCTAAATAACAGACTGATTAACATAAAAAGTTTGTTTGTTATAGAAAATTAGATATTATCTAGACTTGAGTGATTAATGATTAATTAGATAATTAAGAGATTATCTAATTAGAGAAGAATATGATATGGATAAATCTTTTTGAATTAAATAATTTCAATTCAACGTTGAAGATATTAGATTAAATTAAATAAATAAAAAATTATTTAATTAAAGAGAGAAAAAGTTAAGGAATAATTAAATAATTTAAAATGATTATTTAATTATAGTAGAAAGTGTCATAGAAATTAAATAAATAATTGTTTATTTAATTTTAGAAAGAAGATAGATTTAATTAGTGACATAATTAGGGGCGCCAGTCCTAGCTCAGTTGGTTAAGGTGTTCCCTGTAGCAGGGCGCCCACCATGGGTTCGACTCTCCGGCGCTCCCGTGGTACCGGTTGGTGTGTCCCACAGACATCACGTAAAGTTTATCATGGGGTTATATGGGGGCCGTGGCACCCGATTCGTTAAAAAAATAAAAAAAAATAAAAAAAATTAGTGACATAATTAATAAATAATATTTATTTAATTAATCAAGGAAGAATAAAGGTAAGAATGAATTAATTAAATAATTAAAGTTATTTAATTAATAGAGGATTGCATGTAGAAGATAAGATTGACATAGATAAAATTGTCTGTTAGAGAAATTAAATCTGATCAAATCTTATCTAGACTTAAGTGATTAATGACTAATTAAATAATAAAGATATTATTTAAATATAGAAGATTGCGATAAGGAGGAATCATCATTTTGAATTAAATAATGATTTTAATTCAAAATTCAAGGATATTGGATTAAATTGAATAAATAACGATTTATTTAATTAAAGAGAGAAAAGGTCAACAAATAATTAAATAATTAAAATAATTATTTAATTATAGTGGAAAGTGACATAGGAAATTAAATAAATAAACATTTATTTAATTTTAGAAAGAAAATAAGTTTAATTAGTGAAGTAATTAAATAAAATTTATTTAATTAATCAAATGGAAATAAAGATGAGAATGAATTAATTAAATTATTGAAATTATTTAATTAATAGAGGATATATGGTCATAGGAAATAATTAAATAATTAAGATTATTTAATTATGAAAAATGAAGATGAAAGAATTACGAAGAAATTAAGAGTCACAGGCCTAGGACAATTTTTAGGGTCTACATTTTGCCCCTCTTTGAAACAATGCAATTTATCGCATCGTGTCAAAGAAAAATATATGCCTCAGTGAAAGTAGGATGAGGAAGGATGGCGAGGAAGTAGTGGTATGCCCCCTTAAGAGGACATGCGGGTTTGAAGAACATGAGTGTGCTCTCGAAATGGTTGAGAGAACTAGAAGATGAAGGAAAAAAGGATAGAGGAAAATAGATAAGGGTGGTGAAGATGTAGAAAAGAAGAAATGTTAGAGCAGAAAAGATGAATAGTAGCATAGAAGACATGGATGTTAGCATGGAAGACATGGATGTTAGTATATTAGAATGGACTCAATATTTTTTTGAAACATAATAGGCCTTGCATTAATCATCATTTGGCATTAAATGATACAAATGGATAACAAACACCGTGATATGAGATAGACCAAGGTGTGCAAGGTCATCCACATGCTAAAAACAGACAGTCACAGACAAGGAATGTCCTTTCTCATATTAAGGGAAAAGTTGCCCCAGTCTTTTTGTCAAGACAAACTGTAGCCAACAATCAAATAAAAGACTAGTCATGAGACATCATCTCTCCTCTAAATCCTTCGTGGGACATCCTCGAGGAAGCTAGTAACCTGAATCGAAGATAAAATCAAAAGATAATCGACAAACAACAGTCAAAGAAAAAGAATCCTGAGACATCCTTGCTTCTCTAAATCCTTCATGGGACATCCTTGAGGAAGCTAGTAACGAGACTCAAAGACAAATCCAAATGAAAAGATAAGACAAAACAAGCCACAATGTCAACAACCAGTAAGAATATTTTCCAAAATTTGATCTGTTTGTTGGTTAATTGTCTAGGAGATTGATAAGATGATGTTTGATAAAGCTTGATTTTAGGAATGACACATATCGTATAAGACATTGAGTCTGGTTTCGATCATATGACCACCTGTATAAGGCAATGATGATGCTTGACTAAATGAAAATATCTATTTTCAAAAAGGACACATCCTGTATAAGACATAGGTTGATCGTTTTGGTTATTTGAGTGTTTCGGCAATTTGTTTGGTTTGACTTGATGACCTTGTTGAATTCTTTGTCTCGTTGATGTGTGACTTGTCTTGATGTTTTGAAAATTGTTTGACTTATTTTGAATGACACGATGAACCCTAAAGGATTGACCTAGTGCGGCCTCGGGGGCTCATCGATTGATGGCCTTGCCTACATTATACACGTAGAGACCTTGTAGTTCGACTAGACTTTGACTGACAATACTGATTGAAAAAGATTTGTTTTATTTGAAGATATCTGACGTGTGTGGTAGTGAATGTGATAAACCCTAAAGGAATGACCTAGTGCAACCTCGGGGGCTCATTGATTGATGGCCTTTCCTACATTATACACGCAGAGACCTCGTAGTTTGACATGACCATTGACTTTGTTTTACTGATAAAAGACTGAGTCATGATTTCACTGTTTTATTTAACAAACCTAAAGGATTGACCTAATGCCTCGGGGGCACATCAATAGATAGCCTTTCCTATGCCCAGTCACAGAGGCAACGTAGTTCGACAATGAGAAAGACTAAATGGTGCGACTGACTCTGAATCTATTTTTTTTTGGGTTTTTTTTGGCATGCTTTGATTTTTTTGTCTTTTTGAAGTTTTATGATGTTTTTGGATTTTTTTTAGGACATTTTGTTATTTTTTTACATCTTTTTTGTGGATTTTGATTTTTTTTTGGTCTTTTGGGAATATTTGTTTCTTTTGTCTTTTGTTGTTTTGATGTTTTATGAGGATCGTGACAAATGCATGTGAATGATTCCTATAAGCAAGCATGCACAAGAATCCAAGGAAAACCATGATTTTTCCCCTAGTCAAGCTGAAAACCAATTGACAGGTGATGAGGATGATGATGATGTTGTTTGACATGGGAAGGAAATATCCCGAAATAACGTGAGGATGACAATAATGTAACTAAAGGATCAAGGTATGCAGCAAGGCTAGGAACAAAGCCAATGAATGTTTTGGATGATGTACAAGGTTGCATTGCAAGATTGTATGGATTAGGCTTATTGCATTTGGAATCTTCTTTAGGACTATATGGGATAATGAAAGATCCTTAGATGATTGACAAGGGAAAACCCAAACAGGTGATAGGTATGAAAGGATAATGGATTGATTTCGGTAGAAGATAGGAGGCATGAGGATTATTGGATGGTAGAATTATCATTTGGTCTCCAAGGACAATGTCACATAGAGATAATGAGGCTATGTAGGTAATGACATGATATTTAATGGATAGTGTATGACCAAAGGATAGAGATGTCAAGAGTTTTCCCAAAGCATGATTTATGTTTGTACCCCAATCCTTATCAAGATAAAAGTAGGTGGGAAAATGGATGGGAAAGATAGGGATTAAATGGATAGTTGGAAATGTCATAAGAAATTTCATGTGAAGGGTATGGGAGATGAGACAATTTGCCCCCAAGTGTAATGGTCCACATAGATAACTTCTCTTACAAATGATGCCTGTTTTCCAAGTTTTCATCATGGTACTTATCCAAAGCGCCATAAGAATGGTTTTCACTATTGGATGAAATTTTTCTCTTTACTATTTTTTTCTTGACTGTTTTTTTTTTTGGTGTCACCAAGACGCCTGTTTGCCAGATTTTCATCAGGGCGACAATTTTTTTTATTTTTGATTTTTTTTGTATTTTGTATTTTATGGATGGCCTTGATTCTTTAGATGATCAATGATTGTGATGAATCCATTGATGGTGCTGATGTAGAGACTAGTGCCATGATATGCCAATAATGACCTTGATGAAGTAGTTGCATTGTCAAGATCATAATGCTTGCATACAATTGATTGATGCCATTGTGATCCTTGTTGATACTAGAGTTGGCCTTATCATAATACACACATTGCGATAGAGTTCCCTAAGAGTCCTTATGATAAAGAGTTGTTTCCAAGATGCGATGGATTTGTGACATAGGATTTTTGAACTTTTGGCGAGATGTAGGATTATGACGGATGATGGTAGATGTGGGAGGATTTTTTGGACATTTAGATGAATCACTTTTTATTTTCCAAACTTGGGATGTTGCATGGTGGAGTTTAGAATTTTGATTGGGATAGCGTTTGGAACCAACACTTTTATATGCCTTGCTTGATGACCATTTTGAATGAGATGGACATTTATTATATGTGGGAGTCCTCAATTCTTGTGGCTCCACATTTTGATTGACTTTCACTTTTGAACTATTTTCTTTGATTGATCCATTTTTCTTTGGGATCCATTTTAACTTCATTTTTCCACTTGGATTTTTGTTTGATTCAATGGCCATTGACATTTATTTTGAACTTTGAATTTGTAATAATTTTCTTTTTGTTGGTTCAAAACAAAAAGTTTATTCATGTTGGAATAACGGTTTATGGTGTGGATGGAAGGAGTGTTGGCAACAACCTTATGGTAAGAACTACTCATGGACCCCATTTTGATGTTTGTATCAGAAATATCAATTGCAACTGACAGGATGGTAGTTACGGTGCAGTACAATGGATGCAGCTCATGTTGTTGGAAGTTGCGGTGAAAAATAATGGCGGATGCGTCACTCTGTCTTGGTGATTGAATCATACAGAAAACCTACAAAACACAGAAAACCATACGGAATTTACAGAAACTTTGTCCTTCACTTCGGGTTCACTAGATGTAGCATAGGGAAAATTCCAGGATTATAAATACAAAGCGTAAATCAACCTAAACCCAAGCTAATAATGAAGAACAATGGAAGATAAAAACACATGCATAAACAAAAGATCTCGCCAAACACACATGCAATTCCATGATTCACCTCCATTACCCTTCTCCATTTCGCTGTAGTAAAATACTTGCTCTCAGATTTTAATTAAGTATGAAAATATGGCCTCATGGAAATGATATTAGCAAAATATTGAAGATTTCTAAAGTTTCTTCCAAAACTCATCAGATTTTGAGAGGAGTAAAAATGGTAGAGATAAATCCAATTTATAGAAAATATAATTTTTGAATGATAGGATGAGATTGAAAGATAATTAATCGACGATCAAGATTAAAAGATGTGACATGCAATAAGGTTAGGGTTAAATTAGTGTAAGTGATAAAGCTTGAATGGTGGAGATTAAATTAAATAGTAATTTAATCAATGGTGGAAATTGGTTGAGACACAAAGGGATAAGGATTGCATGTAGAAGATAAGATTGACATAGATAAAACTGTCTATTAGAGACAATCAAATCTGATCTTGTCTAGATAACAGACTGATTAACAGTGAAAGTCTATTTGTTATAGAAAATTAGATATTATCTAGACTTGAGTGATTAATGACTAATTAGATAACTAAGAGATTATCTAATTAGAGAAGAATATGATACGGATAAATCCTTTTAAATTAAATATTTTCAATAAAACATTGAAGATATTAGATCAAATTAAATAAATAAAGATTTATTTAATTAAAGAGAAAAAGTTAAGGAATAATTAAATAATTTAAAATGATTATTTAACTATAGTAGAAAGTGTCAGAAATTAAATAAATAATCATTTATTTAATTTTAGAAAGAAGATATATTTAATTAATTAATCGGGGAAGAATAAAGGTAAGAATTAATTCATTAAATAATTAAGGTTATTTAATTAATAGAGGATTGCATGTAGAAGATAAGATTGACATAGATAAAATTCTCTGTTAGAGAAATCAAATCTGATCAAATCTCATCTAGACTTCAGTGATTAATGACTAATTAAATAATAAAGATATTATTTAATTATAGAAGATTGTGATAAGGAGGAATCATCATTTTGAATTAAATAATGATTTTAATTCAAAATTCAAGGATATTGGATTAAATTGAATAAATAAAGATTTATTTAATTAAAGAGAGAAAAAGTCAACAAATAATTAAATAATTAAAATAATTATTTAATTATAGTGGAAAGTGACATAGGAAATTAAATAAATAAACATTTATTTAATTTTAGAAAGAAAATAAGTTTAATTAGTGACGTAATTAAATAAAATTTATTTAATTAATCAAATGGAAATAAAAATGAGAATGAATTAATTAAATTATTGAAATTATTTAATTAATAGAGGATATATTGTCATTGGAAATAATTAAATAATTAAAATTATTTAATTATGATAAATGAAGATGAAAGAATTATGAAGAAATTAAGAGTCGCAGGCCTAGGACAATTTTTAGTATCTACAAATAGAATATTTCATTTAGACAGAGGTTTGCTCCTAGTTTGCACAATACAAGTGAATGGCTATAGAGGTAAAGTTTTCAATTGAAGCCCTTCAAGAAAAAGTTTGAGGAAGAGGTATCAGAAAGGTGAAGCTAGTTGATAACAAGAGCTCTGAACTAAGCATAAAGCAAGTGTTGCTCCCTCTTCTTCACGCAGAGGACCTAAAATTAAATTCACCTGTGGGAAGAGTACATCACAAGACACTGAAGAGGAGCACACTATTGAAGAGGATAACATTACTGAGGAATGACAAGTTGTTGAAGAAGAACCAGAGCCCGAATCAGAAGAACAACTTGAAGAAGGAGCTAAAAGTGAAAAATTTGGAGAAGATGAACAATCAGAGGAAGATCGTGAAGAGGAGGAAGGTGTTGGTATCATTTTACAATGTAACCAGGTTTGTCTTCTAATCTACCTATGGAATTTCCAATTCCAATCAAGGGCAACTCGAAGGACCTGGACCAACTGACGAGGACTTTAAAAATCCTCCTACACTTCGGGCTCTGGAAGACCCGGGAGGGTGACCCTTAATGTGTTTACAACCTCTGCACCATTATTATAAATAACATTAACAATAATAGATAATCTCACTTAATAGCTCAACACGATAGTATAATATCGAATAGAATTGGTTGTTCATCGATAATATCAACTATCTGGAGCATGAGATAACTACAAGACAATCCACAATATAAGATAGTCATTGATTTGAAATTTGTAGCAAGCTCTAGGGAAAGACAAACAAATACTGAATTATATGGATAATTACAACTTAGATCAGTGCCATATATCCATTGTAGGAGTCAAATTCATAAGCATCTTAGGGTATATGACAGATTTAACACATAACATATGAAATCCTTGACGACATTGCATTGTAATCTCATCAATATGTATTCTAACTCAATACTACTTATCAAATCCTTATACAAAATATATCCACCTATAATCCCATTCAAGCATTTTAATTAAATCCTTGAATTAAAGCTAAAATAGAATCATACACACCACAACAGTGAGATGAATGAAACAACCCTTAGTTATCTTATTCAAAGTTCAGATATGCATGTACAATGGAGAGACATGAGCTTGAATTTATCATTTCAACTCAAATGCTAGTACTGTTATACAACATTAAATCTCCATGAAATCAAAACCTGTTACAGAATGACTCAAAACCTAAATTGCATTTCTCTCTAAAACCATCGAACTTTACAATTTGCTCAGCAACTTCACCTAGACTCGACCCAAAATTATCTAACTTGCTAACCCTTACTTCTGGCCTTGAAATCCTTCTTATAGAAAATGAAGGAGCAAACAAGCATTGGGCCAGAAAGTACACATGTCACCAGCTTATTTGAGCACTTGGTGATATTCCAAAAATCGTTACAACAACAATCACCCTGGAGAATTTTCTTGTTCATTGTTCCCACTGAGAAAAGTTGATGCAGTAGCAAAAACCATAAGAATCCCGCACCAAGACTGCCACCGAAGCAAGACTGGAAACTGTTGTAACTGCAACATCTGATTTACCACCCATTAGCAGCTCATTCTTTTTACTCTTCCTCACTTAAATATTTAGTTACCCATTTCTAGTATTCTTCATCAGTCGGCTAGTCAAAACTAATCACCTCATTCACCTTGGTACTATAAGGTGTGTATTTTACCAATACCTCATTTACATCTCTTTCAAAAGATTCAAAAAATGAGCTGGTACTAATGATTTTATCCATACAGCTCACCAACAAATCATAATCTGAGTCATCACAAATTAATTTAATTTGATCATTGATGACCTCACTTGCTTGATCCTGCCATTGCTGGAGTGACCTGATTTTCCCCTGCACATTAATTATATCAAGTAAGAATGTGTTACCCCAATCATTAAAATTCTTCACCAATTCCCTGATCTTCCTACTCAAATCATCTGGTAGGGTCTGAAAACCTTGCAGTGATTTAACAAATACTTGAGTAGGCCTTAATGATTGGGGCCTATTACTTGTATCAAAATTTGAGGCCTTATACATTACATCTAAATCACTGGCCCTAGGGATCCAATTTTCAATCAATGGTATCACTACCTCCTGATCCCTATCAATATTCTTTATTGCATCTAATAATAAATAATATAAAGAATGTACAGATAGCAATTTATTAACAACCCTCTCATTTAAATGTCTCAAGACAGTAGTAACAATTTCCCTTTGCTTTGAAAGAGATCCTTCCTCACTTATCTTCAAAGATGCCTATATTTCATCAATTTTGTGCATAAGCTGCTTCTTTGTAGGATCTACAGAGCATTCTATGTCTTCATCAATTTCCTCTAAAGAAGGGGTGAAGGAAGGATTCTGACTGGGAGACCTTGGTGTGGAAACAATTGGAGAAGTAGGAGGCACTGGCCCTTATGTGGAAGGTAACATACTGATCCTCGAAGCACTTGATGTCTCCCCAATCTGTTTATACCTCAACCTTTCAACCTCATTCTGCAGCTCAACATTCTTTTGCTGCATCTTGCTGTACTCCTCAATGAAAAGGTTATACTTCTCCATTAGGCTCCTCTTTTCGGCCTCCTCCCTTTCAGCAGTCTTTTGGGCCAATTTAGCCACATTCACAATCAAATTAGTGGCCTCAGTGGTTGAGGTCTCTAAAGCTCTCTTTATTATTAGTCCTCCTCTTAAATTTGGGTTCATATCAGAAACATTTGGCTTTCTCCCTTGTGGGGCCAATGCCCAAATTGCCAAGGTTTCATACTCTTCATTGAAAGCAGAGTCTTGTAGTGCTGCGTTGACCTCTTCTTCAGAGTCTTGCAAGGGATGCTTGGACTTCAAAATAACATTAAAGGCCACTACATCTGCAATGTCCCATTCGGGAAAAATCATTACACCAGCTTGACTCACCAGTTTTCTACCTTCCTCAGGACTGATGTTCTTGAATTCTTCCATTAATTCAACTTTCACTTCCTCATAATTCTCTTGGTCTGACCTGTCAGGTCTTAGTTCTCTTCTTTTCTTACATTTATCTTGATATTCTTCAAATTTCATCCTCCATACCAATTACAAGAATACATGACTCTTTACAAATGCATTGTCATCTAGAAATTCCTTGCATGCCTCCATTATTGCATCGTGTACACATTTTCCTTTCATATCCAAATCAGATAAAACCAATTCAGCTGGCCTCGGAGGGGAAGGCATACCAACCTGCATGTCATGATTAGTAACAACAATTTCATCCATCAGATCCTCCTGTGGTTGATCAATTCTTCGCCTCTTAGGACTTGGCTCAGATGGTTGTAACGAGGGAATATCTTCTGGTGATGATTCTAAATCAATGATTTTAGTTGCCCCAGGCATTTTGAAATTTGGACCTGGCTGTGAAGGAAATTTCATTATTTGCTTCCCCTTTCTACCCACTTCTTCCTCATCACTGTTGTCATCCTTTTTCCTCCTATAAATGGGCCTTTTTCCTATAGGCTGATATGTTAGCCTTGTTTCAATTGGTCTGGCACCTTGTTCTTGTACACCCAAATTCCATTCTAAATTTATCTTTTTGGTCCTCAAGGTGCCCATAATCTCTTGAAGTTCTCCACCAGAAAATTAATTTTCTTATGGTATGGACTGAATTCCAACAATGGATCATACTTTAGATCAATTTTGTGCACAATATCTAATAGCTTATCATAAGGTATCCATTTCTCCTTGTTCAACTCCTGCTTATTTAGGTCAAACTCGTTTCTAATCAGGTCCTCATGAAAGTTGAACTCATGCACAAACTTGTTAGCCTTTATTCATTGTCTCAAAAGGGCAAAGAAACCCTCAAGATCATGTTGCCACTTTGGGCCACTCCTCAAATGGTAATCATAAAAGAATTTTCCAAAATGCACTCAACCTCCTTTTGAAAAGGAAAAATCAGACACCACTATATAATCTGGGAAAATTTTTCCCTTACCCCTCCCAGTGAGGTTGTCCTCATGGATACAACCTATTTGCCACATAACTTCTGCAAGCCCCACTCTTTGTGGCACATTGTACGACAGTATATGAGGGGTTCCTTGAAAACCATATACCCTTAAAACAGTGTTGACTGGGTATGGGATAATGTCACCGCAATTATGGCAGACTTTCAATTTTGGCTTCCTCACCTTTGGTCTGAGGAAATCATGCAATTCCTCAGGGATCCTAGGTACATTTACCATCAGTCTAGCTGTCAATTTGGAAGCAAAGAAATTATCAAATTGCACATAACTGGTGCTTTCCTTATTGCAAGAGAAATCTGCAGTCCATAACTGTACTGACAATCTTTCTCCATCAACCGATTGCCTCAATTCCATCTTCTCAGAGAAAAATTCAGCATTCTTTCACAAGAACATATACATGAACATAGAATACCAAAAGAATTGCGCGCCTGTATCATTTTTCTGCAACTTTGATAGCCCTTCATGTATCTTCTCAGCCAAGAAAGAAGCAAAGTCATAAGTCATAGAGAAGTTAGGGTGTGATATTTTCACCCCCATGAACATGTATGCAATGGGCATCACCGTACTAGGACTGAAACCCAGGATCTGGCATAATGAATAAAAAGTGGCCAAGAAATGATGTGCAAAACAATTTAATTTGAAAGGTTCTTAGTCACTGGGGCTAATTTGAAATCTCGAACCTCCTGCCCTAGCCAGATGAGGTGGAAACAACTTAGCTCTGAAATGAGACTTCAACTTTGCATATTCCTGCTTCATTTCCTCAAGATTAATAGGAACCAAATATTCATTCGTTTCACTTAAATCAAAAACCTATTGAACTTCATCTTTGTTAATGCTTAGCAAAATCCTTCCATCATTATCCTTGATTACTCATGTGACAGGGTCATATCTTGCAGCCACTACTCTAAGCAAGTATATATCAGGGAACATGTTTCGCACCACCAGCTTCCCCAAATCATACATCCAGCCGTTTGAAAAGGGGTGAGGAAAATTCCTCTGTCCATACCACAATCTGAACATTTCCAATCCTGTGAGAGGAACCCTAACATCTGCTATGTTGGAGCAATTATATACTAACCCTTCCCCTAGGATTTTCCCTCGCATCAAAACCAATCCCTTCTTTCTATCATTCGTTGACAAGGGAAATTGATCTAGGAAATCATCGTACAAGTTTCTTCTTAAATAGTCAATTTGGCCAGAATGTTGCTTTGGCGGTGCCATCTTGGAAAAAATAGGGTCTTTTTACAATTTCACACTTCAAATAGCTAGGACTAACCAGAGATATGAAATTACAGAACAAAACAGTGCAATTTCTCACAATTTAATTAAACTATAGCCCTAAAACATTTATCAACAAGTCCTATGACAAGTACAACAAATCTTTTCCCAGTTTAAGTGCAGAGTAACCCAGAAACACAGAAATTGACTCACGGCTTTGTGCTTGTAGAAATCCCAACTTCTGGCTGCAAAGACTCGCAACTTCGCTTTCGGCTATGAGACTGCTTCACAAAATACTTGAATGCCTTATGATACAAATAAAGCAGGAGAATTGATTTTATTTTGATCAAATCATGCCAGCAAGTGTCTCATCCGCCATTAAAGCTCACTCACGCGCTGCACGAACGACTCCAACCATATTTGATGCAGATTTAAATTCAATTCGTCGATCTTTCAGTTAGATCAAATCATCAAACGACCACATTGAAAACAAGCTGACACAATCACCAACATGGCAAAAAGGGCCCACAATACCATACGCTAGCAAGGAAATCCATGTGGCGGTCACCCGCAATATCACAATCAGTAAAGACCTTGCAACTTATGATCACATGATGGCGGGCAACCATAGATCTTGAGCATCGGTGGTCTTGTTCCTTCAACATAGTCACCAGCCTTATCATTAACCATCAAGCAACTTTCCTGTCAAGATTATAACATACCGGTTGATTTAAAACATGTGCATCTTAAAAACACTTTAGTAATCTGTCGTCTAATGTATTAAGACTAGATTAATTCACCAAGGTGCTTTCCTTATTCCCTCAGCAGATGAGACATGTGGCACCCCCCCGTGATATCGCGATCAATAAAAACCTTGCAATTTCTGATCATGCGATGGCGGGCAACCATAGAGATTTGACAATATTTGATCGACAATCACTCAAACATTATCCCCTTCAGCCTCACTAGATAGGACATGTGGTGCCCGCCTGTGATATCGCGATCAACCAAAGCAGTGTGGTGGGGTCATTGCGGGATGGCGGGGAGCGGCTGAGATCAAACGACAGTTGATCAATGGTTGCGCGATTTTTATCCCTCTGCAAAATAAAACATTTATTAAAAGGACAAGGGGACATAATTAGGTAGATGGTAAACAATGACATAAGTTTTTTTTAAAACGATGAAACACAAGGCCAACCAAGACTTAGGAAAATGAAATATTGCGGAAGAAAGAAAAAATTAAGACGAAAGGGACCAAGCCTAGACAAAACGATAAGACATAAGTCATTTTAAAACCCTTCAAAAAGGTAACAGCAAAAAAGATCCCAACCAAGGCGTAAAATAAACACAAGGGTTTTACATGAAAATAAAGCTAAAACTCCCAACTCTAGGAAAATTTTTGACACCATGAAATACTAGTAACATAAGGCAGGGCAGGAATGGAACACAAGGAGCAAAAATTTGAAGTTCCATCAGTGGCTCCAGTTGGGGATGTTCATTCCACTGGAATGAAGCAAAAATTCAAAATCTTAGGTAGAGTAGACCAAGATGCAGAGACGACCAAAAAGGGATTGTTTGGATAAAACAACCCAAACTATGTAAAAAATATATACAAAATATACAATCCTAAACTACTGTTCATGGAAAAGAATACTTCAAGTGAAGTATAACTTCAAGAATTGTCCATGAACTGGAAGTTCAAGAATATTCCCCATCATATTTTGGAGGAACTACGAATCTTCACCCCACTTACCATTTATAAAAAATGGACCCAACCAGATTGCATCAAATTTCCCATGTTTCCCTTTATCCTCTAATCTAGCATTCCACATTAAAACCAAATCTCCATCTTTGAAATTCCTTGCAGTTTCCCTTTTTTCATGTAGATTCTTTATTTGCAACTACAATTTTGCATTTCTCTTTTGAGCTTCCCTCCTAGTTTCATCTAATTCTATAAGAGCTCCCACTCTCAATTGCATCTCATCATCAATTTCATTATCATACATCTGGAAAAACTTATACATTTCTATTAAGACATTTTGGGGAAACCTGGCATTTATCCCATAAACCAAGTCAAATGGGGCACAACCTATTTCCTTCTTCACAGTTACCCTATTTGCCCAGACTGCTAATCTCAGCTGAGAATCCCAAGCCTTTTTATATTGATCCAGGATTCTTTTAATGATCTTCATCAAGCTTTTATTGCCTGATTCTGCTTTTCCATTTCCCTATGGGTGGTATGGTGATGAATAAGAAATTTGGATGCCGTGCTTCTCACAAAATTCTATGTATTCCTTATATCTAAAACACATTGTATTGTCTGACACAATCCTTTCTGGACATCCAAATCTAGTCAATATGTTGCTCATCAGGAAGTCAATTACCACTTTACTAGTGGTTTTCTTTGTTGGAATTGCTTCCACCCACTTGGTAAAATAATCAGTGGCCACCAATATCCATGAATGAACTCCACTAGATTTACATGCCATCTCTCCTACAAAATCAATACCCCACTGCTGGAATGGAACTTGTACTATAACTGGTTTTAAAGGAAAATTACAAGAAAACTTTAACTTACCAGAGAAACGTTGACAAGAATAACATGTCTTCACTAGTTGGTGTGCATCCTTAAAAACTATAGTCCACCAAAATCTAGCCCTCATTATCTTATGTGTAGTTGTTTTAGCCATATAATGCCCTCCACAAACTCCACCATGCATCTCACTCAAAAGTTCTTGTGCTTGATCTTGGTCAACACACTTCAACATGACACCTT
>VDFB02280787.1:0-17500 GCA_007258455.2 Sequoia sempervirens | reverse complement strand
AGGGAGCATATTGTCATCACCCACCAAGCAAGTGGGGATACATCTAGATCAATTGAAGATTTTAAGCTTTAAAATAACTATTTAGGGTTTCAATTGAAGATTTGAGGGTTTTAGTTAAAGATTTTTGAGTTTCAAAATTGATTGTTTTAGGGTTTTATTTAAATATTTTAGGGTTTCAAACTAGCTATAATTTAGGGTTTTAATTAAAGATTTCAGGTTTTCAAAATAGTTGTTTGGGGTTTCAATTGAAGATTTTATGGTTTGAAAATACTTGTTTAGGGTTTCAATTAAAGATTTTAGGGTTTCAGAATAGTTGTTTAGGGTTTCAATTAGAGATTTTATGGTTTCAAAATAGCTGTTTAGGGTTTTAATTAAAGATTTTAGGGTTTCAAAATAGTTGTTTAGGGTTTCAAAGTAAATTTTAAGGTTTCAAAATAATCATTTAGGGTTTCAATTAAACATTTTATGGTTAAAAAACCATATAAATTTTCATTATATTGATTATTTGAAAAATCAATGATCTAGTATTGAAAAATACCTGTTACATAGCAAAATTTCCAAGTGGCTAGGTGTAACAAACCTTACTGTGAAGCCATGTGGAAGTTTGATTGTAAATGATTTCTTTAAAAATCATGATTTACTAGTGTTGATGTTGACGAGAGCCTTGTTGAAGTTGATTTGAGAGCATTGTGCAGACTGCATTGCCTGTACAGTGAAAGTGAAATGACATTCAAAAGGTCATTTCACTGTGTTTACTTTTTTTTAACATTAAAATATTACCTTTGTTTGAAGGTCACCTTTGAATGAAGGTAATTTTTTTTAAATGATAAAAAGACGCCTTCAAACAAAGGTAACCTTCAAGCGAAGGTGTTTGAATGTTTTGAGTGCGAGAAACACTTTAAACAAAGTCATGTTGCACACTTTTATGAGTTCACCCATAGAGAAATACATATGGCTTAGGATGTCTATAAACATTTCAACTGCTAATAGCTAGTTAACTTTTTTGGAGTTCCTTAATGTTCTTTTACAACATATATAACAAGTGGGAGATTATCAAGACTAGGTATTGTACATCTCACAAATCCTAATGTTATAATTATTTAATTATTGTAATGCACAATAAATATTAAACCTTCATTAAAAGGGGTGCTACACATAGAGGGAGTCTCAAGATTTCTTGATTGACACATCACGACACTTGTTGAATGTGTATATGATGAGTGAAAGAAGTCAATTAAAGGGGGTTAATAATAGACTAGGAAATATATCTTTGATTATCTAAAAATAGTCATTCGTAAGAGATGTGAGTGTAATGTACCTCTGCTCATGAAGCACTTAGGAGTTACACTTTATCTTATTAGTTTTAGGGGTTAAAGGTCTTCATAAAGAAGTTATTTACTATTTCAAATGTAGTTACTCTTGGAGTGGGTGGTTGGACCATTTTGACTATGTGTTAGCTCATGGATTTTGGAAACCATTTATCATTTGTAAGATCTCTTTGGCCTTTAAATTGAGGATTTAGGATGGAGATTGTGTATAGTAATTTTATTTTACGATTAAGCTACCAAATTGAATCCATTATATAGAGTTTGAAAACTTCCATTGAAGCATGAATACTTTGATCATTTTGTAACTATATATTTAAAATTCTTACATTGAATGTGCTTTTTTATAAGAGTTTTCATAGGGTATATTGTGTGTCTTTTATGTTGTTAGTCTATTGAAACTTGTATAGATTTGTTTCTAATTACATAGTTTCTCATTAGATTAGTATGAATCTAGTATAAATTCCTTCTAATCACTAATTTTTGTAGAGAAAGGGATTGGGTCCACCTCTACATTTACAAGATAATCAACCACCTAAACTGCTTTCCTTAAAACAATGACAAAGTATTATCTTATCAAAATGACAACACAAAAGACAAGCTTCTTTACTAATATTATTCAGTCTCCAATCTTTTAGAAGGTTATTACACAAGCCATTTATCACCACAAGGAAGTCCCCTTCCACTTCCAAACATTTGAAACCTATTGAAACAATGATCTTTAAACTTTCCAAGATTGTAAAAGCTTCAACTTTATTATCAGTCTTATTTCCTATAAATCAAGACTTTCACAAGGAGTTCGTTAGATGGCTGAAATAACACTCCTATACTTAAGGCCTCAAGTCACCTCTAGTAGCACCATCAAAATTCATTTTGTAAATATCAAATTTAAAAAAGGTGTAATAAATAATATTATGATTTAATGTATTAATGATTTCCCATTAATAGGGCATGCTCCTTACAGTTATATTATATGAATTTATATATTGAATTTGTCCAAATTATAAAGGAAGATACATAAACTTTACATACAAATACATGACAAATAAATTAAATCTACAATAATAAACAAAATATCCTATATTATAAATTTAGGCTTAAAATGCATACGTAAATGGATGGATTTAGAAACATAAACAAATAATAAGAATAAATATGTACCTTGAGATCTAGAAGAAAGGAAATAGAAAACGTTATCACAAACAATAAATATCTAAATTTTGATGTTAGATTTGTAATGAGCAATTTGAATAGTGCAATGTCTTAGTGTATAACTAGGGTTTTAGGAGTGATAGGATAAGGCTATTGCAACAAGAATGATTTTGAAAGTTGTAAAATCTAGATATGGATCCTTCACTCAATTGACGGTGATAATTGAAATAATGAAACACTATTAAATTGATGGAAATTTCAATAAAAAATAGATAGAAAATAATGATGAAATGAAATAAAAACTATGCCTTTTTATACTTAATTTAGACACACAATTTAAATTTAAAAATATAAATTAATTTAATAAATTATATCCAAATTTAATTTTATATGCAAGATTGAACAAAAATAAAAAATGATGAACGGGAAATCAAAAAGTTTTTTAAATTTTCAGACAGTCAAATTGAAGAGATCAAATAAAGAATCAAAATCATTCCAAAAGAACCGAAGTAATCTCGATAAACGAGGAATGGTAGAAGAAGAGTGCATGCACTTGTATCCATTATACATACACATTAATGTTTAAGTTTAAGCTGATAATCGCACAAATTATCCGCACACTATTGCTAGGAAAGCGGAGAATGTAAAGGGCGCGGAAAACATGCGCAGGGTTGTATCGGCTAATTCCAATCAAAGGTGGAATGGGAACGATTTGGAGGCTCTCCTCCTTTCCTCAGCTGTGTGGGGTTGCAGGGGGCAGTGGGAACGCTTTTCGAGCTTCCAGGCTTCAGCAATCCAACCGTTTAAATACTTTGGAACACAGAAAACAAATAAATGGAACCCGCGACAGTTGTAAAATGATGGAGAATCAAGTGGTATCGAAGGGTCATAGAGCAGGAAAAATCCATGCACAACGGTCAGTGGTAGATGCGTTTTTACAGGGAAATGTTAACCATAACAATTCACCACAAGGAGGTTGGAATGAAAAAGATACTCAAACAAATTTAAGTAAATTAGATGAGAGTACAAGGATGGATGAGAATTCAGGGCAGGTTTCTAGAATTAAATCCGATGACAGTAAAAAATGGGCCGAGTTAAGAGCTTCCTCTGAGAGGCAACGAAAACAAGAGGGCTATTGGGACAGGGTATCTGAAATTCAATTCCCCAGAGGCGGGAGTGGGAATAGCCAAAATGAGATGCGTTTGGGCGAGGATGGTTCCCAAGAGAGAGCTAGTTATGAGCAAAGTGACACCCATGATAAGCAAAACTCTAAAGGCGACTTTCTTGATCTAGCTAGGCAGTCCAGTATTGCTGATATGATTGCACGGGATTCTTTAGCAGATGATGAGGATTCTATTGGAAGTGAGCTATGCGAAGGTGGACCTGAGCTTCCCGACGAGAGTCTCACGGTAAATTCTGATAGGGAGTTAGCCTTTAGGAAGCAGGCAGTGAAGAGATCAAGCGTAATTGCCAAGCAAGTGATCAGCAAGACATCTGCACTTACCATGGGATTTGTTTCTCAGCTTTGGGTGGACACGAGCTCTGTAAGTGTTTACGTCTTGTATTGGCAATACAACTGCGTCATATTTTTTAAGCATATTATACTAGAAAAGGACCAACCTTATGTATTGATTCATTAAGCACTTGTGTAAAAATGCGTAGAAGATTTTGAATCATCAGATCACATTCAGATATCCGTTACAGCTGCAGAAAATAGCTCTTTAAATAGATAATGCTAGTGGAGATCAATGAAGTGAAATACTGGTTAGTAAAAGAGAAAAGAAGAAGTTAAATGAATTAGTCATCATCCCAATTAAATAGTTTTAACTGTTAGCTCACCTAAAGTAATTGCCATTTCCCTGGGTATTAGGTCATTTTTATAGAATGGATAATAAGTCTCCATAAGTGGCTTAATCACAACCCTTTATGTATATCCAAAATCTGGGAAAGTTTGCTAAGTTCAATTGTCTATCTTAAACGGGTTTTATAATAGTGGCCCTCCATGGCTAAGACTTTAGTATCTTAAATGTAAATGTGGTATTGGATTTAAAAAGTTCTTCCAGTGTTGAATTGACAAAGCTAATCTGGTTGTATCCAGAAAAGCCATCCATAAATGGGTAAATCTCGTGCCTGACCACTGCTTTTAGTATAGAATCTGTAAATGGAATGGAGAATGGGTTCTTGATAGTGATTGCTTTTAGACTTGTAAAATCAACGCCATTCATATTTTTCCTGATTCTTTCTTCAGGCTGATTAATATTGGGGACAGCTATTTGCTTGTTTCTATTTTAAATATTATACCTACAGAGTATTTTATCAATCTCTTCTTGGACTTTCACAGCATAAATTCAGTTCATTTTGTACTCTTTCCTCTGCATTGATTGTGCTTTTGGTACTAAAGGGATTCTATGTACACATCTTAGGTGGTACACCCTTTAAAGCCCTGTATGTCTAGAAATTGGAATCCATAAATGTTTGGGATGCTACAACTTTCAACATGGATCCTAGTCATTCCCGATCATGATCAGGGTGGGTCTGCTTTTGGTCCCAAATTGACCTGGATGGAAGGAGGTTCCTTATATTTTATATCCTCGATGCTTCTAAATTGATCCCTAGGCTTTTCATGTAGCTTTGTATCATCCATTTGGTACTAAGTGAACTCTGGAGAGTAAGTCAGATGTGAGGAGGATGGTCCCAATGGGCTTGGCGTCATGGGTCTTTTATAGTCATCTCATTTTAGTTCCTTACCTTCTTCCATCTCTACAATCTCAACAAAGTTTCAACCAGGTTGGAACACCTTGTAATCTTCCATTTGCCAATGGACAATATCCCTAAGGGAGTTTCATCCTCAAAGCAATATTGTAGACCAAGACACGTTTATCATTTGGCTTTGTTGAATCTCAATTTTCATCTACCAAATGTTCTTCATCAAAGTCTGAATCAATCTGATGAAGCTTCTTCCTTGCTCATTGCCTGGTCCTTCAAATCTATTTGTAGATTTGGCCTTTAAGTTTAATAGACGATAAATTCTTTTTCCAGTTATGGTTGACTTTGGCTGCTATTAATCAACCTTCATCCAATAATGCATCATTGCCCTTCTTTTCAAGGAGATGATTGTAAAATTTCATATAAAGGGTTGTGTGCCAATAATTGTGTTTTGAGCCATAAAGACTCACAGCACCTTTATATCATATTGATCTGCTCCCACCAATTGGAAGGTCAGCAGCTAAATAGCGGGCTTCCCAAGATTCATTCAAGCTTCCTCTCAAAACCATGGTCAACAATAGTATTTTTCATTTTACTCCCTAATGTATCCATATAAGTATGACTATTGACTATTGTGCTAAATTCATCGTTAGGAACACGTGATTGATCACTTGGTCACCTAACAGAGTTTTCTTGACTTTAGGTACTTAGTTTTGCTATAGATTTTCCCCCTCAGCTAACATTGTACCATTTGACATTTGACACTAGGCATGTTTGCTTGTACTCCATGTCTAGGAAAGTGTTTTGTATTGCAGTTGTATAGCGTTCTCTAGTTGTGGAAGGCTTGCATTAGATTCATTATCTTCACAAGTATAGTGGATTGCAAGAATGGTCTAGCAATAGCTTTATTGATATTGAGTTTGCTTGCTGTTACACTTGTATGCAATTACTATTTCTCTTCAACCATTTCTCTTCTAACTTACTTTGAGCATTCTTTCTTTTGTCTCTACGCAGGTTGTGGTAATTGACTTTTGTTTCTTATGATCTTGCAACTTTTAGTTCTAATGGACAAAATTATAAACTTATAGGAGTAAAATCACGACCAAGTCAAATTATTAGTTCCCATAGGATGGAAAAATTACTTAAGAAAGGTTCTTATGCTCTAATGGCACAACTACATTTTATAGAAGCACAAGATATGAAAACTCAACATTCACTAGAACATCAAGAGATCATTCAAAACCACCAACAAATTTTTCAAGAGCCCAAGGATCTACCTCCACTTAGAGACCATGATCATGCCATTGAATTAATACTAGGAAGTATTCCTCCTAACATTAGACCTTATCGCTATCCTTATGAATAGAAGGCAGAAATAGAAAAAATAGTTAAGGAAATGTTGGATTCAAGAATTATTTGTCCTAGTAAAAATTTCCTATTCATATCTAGTGGTTATGGTTAAAAAAAGGACGAGTCATGGAGAATGTGTCCTGATTATAGGGAACTCAATAAGCTCACTCTTAAGGATAAGTTTCCTATTTTTGTCATTGATGAATTATTAGATGAATTAAATGTGCAATTTTTATACTAAGATTTACGTTCAAGTTATCATCAAATTCGCATAAAGGAAGAGGATATACATAAAACTGCCTCTCTAACACATGAGGGACATTATGAAATCTCAGTAATGCTATTTGGTCTCACTAATACCCTTATCTATAGTAAATGATGGGAAGGCATTTGCAACATGTAAAGATGATATTACTGTTGATGTTTAGCAGCTTCGGGCTCAATTCTTCCAGCCTTGAATGAAGACATAAATGGCAACATGTAATCTCTAAAGATGGCCAACCTTCCTTGTAATCAATATTTATTATTTGTAATTTCTTTGGTGGCCGACCTAGCTTTTATTTGTAATTATATTTTCTTTTTGTGGCTGACTTTATCCTTGAAGAGGTGCAACCTCTCTTGCACAATGTATATATAGAAGTTCATTCTTCCTCATTCAATCATCAATCAAGTTCGATCTCCTTCTTCATTCAAGTGCGAACTCTTCAAGAGAGAAGTGCGAATTCTTCTAAGTGCAGATTGTAAAGTTTCTAAGTGCAGATTGAAGGTCAAGTAAGAGCAGATTACTAGTTTGTTATTACAGCCATTGCTGGTGTTGATTATTGGCCTTGTGTGTGGCCTTATTGTAAAGAGACTTGTTGCCATTACATATATATAAGAGATATATATTTGTTGCTGGGTTTTTCTCCCTCAAGAGGAGGGTTTTCCCAGGGTATCTGCTGTGTTATTGTGTCTGATTTTGAATTAATTTTCTGTGCACTACATTTGATCATAAAATTAACATGGTATCAAAGCGGGTGTGAAGAAGATTGTGATCAAATTTCTTATTACAGTGATACTCTTTATTCTCTTTCTCATTGTTGTCTATCTCTATCTCTTCGTCAAGATGGTGAACGGTCTTAAGATTGAGAATAGACTTGAGGGAGCATCAAATTTCACTTCATGGAGATTCAGAATTATGCTCACCTTAGAAGAGAATGATTTGGTTGAGTTTGTGGAGACCAAAGTCCCCGAGCCTACGGAGGAGGAAGAGAAGGTTCAGTGGAGGAAGAAAGACATCAAGGCGAAGAAGATGTTAGTTGATTCTGTAAAGGATCATATTGTTCCAATTGTCTCCAAGTTGAAGATAGCAAGAGACATGTTCAAAACTTTGGAGGAGATGTACGAAATCAACAACACCAGCCAGGCACTTGCACTAAAGCAACAACTCCATCATGTGAAGATGGCGAAAGGAGAAATAGTTATTGCTTACTTCATGAGGATTTCAAAATTGAGAGATCAGCTCTCTACAATTGGTCATGTGGTTGATGACAAAGACTTGACCATGCTTGCTCTTAATGGTATACCTACATCTTGGGAGTATTATATTCAAGGAATCAGTGCAAGATCGAAACTTCCTAAGTTTGATCGTCTAAGAGCGGATTGCATTCAAGAGGAGTCTAGGTTGGTGGCTAGAGGCGTTGGTCAAAGCTCAACTACTGAAGACATTCATGTCCTCGCCTCTCAATCTTCAAAGAAGAAAGGGAAAGATGGGAAGAAAGGACACTTCAAAAGGAATCGAGATAAAGGAGCTGATGATGCTCCTGCATTCAAGAAGAAGAGGGATCTATTTAAAGTCCAATGCTTTAGATGTGATAAGTATGGTCACTTTGCTAAGCATTGTCCAACCAGGCCTAAGCAACAGGCCACCATTGCAGATGTTGATGATGCCTCTCCACAGAAGGACTCATGTGAATACTTGTTCTATTCGGCATTGTCAAGCAATGTACCTACCGACACCAACACTTGGCTGATTGACAGTGGTGCCTCTCGACACATCACTGGTGGGAGCATCTATCAAGCTTGGTGGAAAGAGATTCTACTGAACAAGTCATTATTGGAGATGATGCCAGCTACTCGATGAAAGGGATTGGGACCTCTACTCTCCACTTGGATTCCGGCATTACCCTGCAGTTGAATGATGTTCTTTATGTTCCAGGCATCAAGCGTAATCTTGTTTCCATTTCAGCCTTGGAAGACAAAGGATACCAAGTTGCCTTCTCTAAAGGCAAAGTTCTTGTGTGGATGAAGAATTCCAACTTCAAGACTGCTCGGGTGATTGGTGTTAGACATGAGAGCCTCTATAGGCTATGCACTCGTCCACTTCAGGCATTAGTACATGATTCTTCAAGCTTGTGTGATCTTTGGCATCGAAGATTGGCTCACCTTCACTTCCGAGCTCTACCTATCATGGAGAAGATGGTCACGGGCCTTCCAAAGTTCAACTAGGAGCATGAAGGTACTTGCAAAGGCTGTGCAATGGGTAAGAATACAAAAGCACCATTTCATAGCAGAGAAAATAGATCCAAATGTATTCTAGATCTCATTCATTTTGATTTATGTGGTCCAATGTCTGTTGCTTCTTCGAGTGGTTTCTTGTATTACATTCTTTTTATTGATGACTACTCTAGAAAGACTTGGATTTGCTTCTTGAAATCTAAAGAATCTCAGGAGGTATTAGAAAGGTTCAAGGAATGCAAAGTTGGGATTAAGAGGGAGTTCAGTGTCCCTTATAATCCTCAACAGAACGGTGTTGCTGAGAGGAAGAACAAATTGATCGTGGAAGCAACAAAAGCCATGATTCATGACCAGGATCTGCAAACCTTCCTATGGGCAAAAGCATCTAGGACAACAGTCTATGTTCAGAATAGAAGTCCTCACCGAATCCTAGAGAACATGACTCCTGAAGAAGCCTTTATTGGGAAGAAGTCAGAAGTGAGTCATATGAGGATCTTTGGATGTCCAGTGTATGTTCATGTACCAAAGGAAAAGAGGACCAAGTTGGAGCCTTCTGGCAAGAAGGGGATATGTGGTTTACAGTGAAACATCAAAAGCCTACAGAATCTACGTTCTAGGACAAAAGTTGATCGAGATCAGTAGAGATGTCACATTTGAGGAAGATGTTGCATTTAGAAGATCCAAGGGCACTCATATGGAGATTGATAATGAAGAGTCTCCTCAGGATATGGAAGTTGACCATACTCCTGAGATTCAAAGCGAGACTTCAGAATTGAAGGAAGATGATGATCCAGTTGAGCCCTTGGAACCTACTGATGGGCCTATCGACATTGTGATTGGGAGAAAAAGACCTCTGTGGGCTAGGAAAACAATGCAGGAGGTAAAAAGGTTTGCAGCTCCAAAAGGTACCTTTAGAGAAAGTAAGAGACCGCATAAGTTCTCCAGTTATGTTGCATTGATGAGTGAGATTATTGAGTCCGAGCCTTCCAGTGTTGAGGAAGCTTCTAGTCAACAGGTTTGGAGAGATGCTATGATAGAGGAGTATCAGTCAATTCTCAAGAATGATGTTTGGGACATCGTTCCTAGACCCGAAGGCAAATCTGTGGTATCTTCAAAATGGCTCTTCAAGATCAAGCATGCGGCTGATGGGAGCATTGAGAAGTACAAAGGCAAGATTTGTGGCTAGAGGGTTTTCACAAAAAGAGGGAGTTGACTATGAAGAAACATTTGCTCTAGTTGCTCGCTATACTTCTGTCAGAACCATCATTTCCATTGCTGCATCTAGAGGATGGAAGATTCATCAGATGGATGTGAAGACAACTTTTCTGAATGGTGTGATCGAGGAAGAAGTTTATATCGAAAGCAACCTGATGGATTCGGAGGTATGGAAGGAGTCTCGTTTGCAAGGCCGGTATGGTCTTGCTGTGCACTCCCGCAAGTACGGTAAAAGGATTGATTGTTACCTGTCAAGTTTGGGCTTCCTCAAGAATGATGCTGACTCAAATCTGTATTTCAAGGTAATTAATGGTGAAGCATTGATTTTGGTTCTGTATGTTGATGATTTGATTCTTACTGGAGAAGAGCACCTCATTATCACATGCAAGAAGGAGTTGGCTTCTGAGTTTGAAATGAAGGACCTTGGGCTCATGCATTACTTCCTTGGCTTTAAGTTTGGCAAAAGCCAGATGAGATGATTCTAAGTCAAGGGAGAGCACTATTGATATATTTAAGCGGCTGATATGATGGATTGCAAATCCATGTCTACACCTATGGAGACCAACCTAAGAAGTTGAAGGAGGCCGCAGCTGGTCCAAACCTAGTGGATCCTGATGTACAGTGCTTGTTTGGATCTTTGATGCATCTAGTCAACACTAGACTGCTATGCAAAGGAGTGCACTTAGTCAGTTCATGTGTGAACCAAGGCAGATACATCTTGTTGCAGAAAGCATATCTTGAGATACTTGCGGCACAATTGGATATGGGTTGAGATATTTTTCGGATGTGGATTTGAAGTTGCAAAATTATAATGACTGATTGGGGCGGGTGTGTGGACTGATCGCTAAGCACCTCCTCGATGCTGCCTTCTTAGGTTTCCTATGATATCCTAGCGCAGAGGAAGCGCAGCCATTTCTAGCGCGGAGTACAACAGAGGCGAGTAATGCAGCTTGTGTGCGGCAGCTCGGAAATGTGGCTTCGTAAGCTCCTTGCAGGATTGTTTGGACAATCAATGGAGTCTACTATCATTCATTGTGATAACTAGAGCTGTGTGAAGCTTTCTGTCAATCCTGTGTTTCATGACAGAACCAAGCATGTTGAGATCAAATACCATTATATCAGAGATATGGTATTGAGGAAAGCTATTTAGTTGAGGTATATCAGCACTGATGAGCAACGACATACATTCTCACCAAGCCTCTCTCCAGGATAAAGTTTGAGTACTTTCGAGACAAGCTTGGTATGGTGGAGAATCAAGCCCTAGTTGAGAGGGAGTCTCAGTATTAGTGATTCTTTTAATGCATTTCTCTTTGAGAGAGATTTGAGGTGGAAGCCCTTGTTAATGCATTTCTCTTTGAGATTTGAGGTGAAAGCCCTTGTTTCCACCCTCTCCGAGAGCATGGTGGATGTGTCATGTGTGTGACTCCATGACAACATCACGTGAGAGATTCCATGATGATTTTCTTGTACTTGTGTTTTCACCCTCTGGGAGAGCCATGGTGAACGTCATGATGAGGTGACAACATCACGTAAGTGATGAACACTTGTACATACCATACATGGGTGTAGCCATTATGGTTGATATCACGATGAGGTGATATCGTTTCTTTTCCACATATGGTTGTAGCCATTGTGGTACACATCACGATGAGGTGATGTGTCTTGTGCAGCTGGAAGCATTTCTCCCTAGTTGAGAGGGAGTGTTGATGTTTAGCAGCTTCAGGTTCAATTCTTCCAACCTCAAATGAAGACATAAATGGCAACATGTAATCTCTAAAGATGGCCAACCTTCCTTGTAATCAATATTTATTATTTGTAATTTCTTTGGTGGCCGACCTAGCTTTTATTTGTAATTATATTTTCTTTTGGTGGCTGACCTTCTCCTTGAAGAGGTGCGACCTCTCTTGCACAATGTATATATAGAAGTTCATTCTTCCTCATTCAATCATCAATCAAGTTCAATCTCCTTCTTCATTCAAATGTGAATTCTTCAAGAGAGAAGTGCGAATTCTTCTAAGTGCAGATTGTGAAGTTTCTAAGTGCAGATTGAAGGTCAAGTAAGAGCAGATTACTAGTTTGTTATTACAGCCATTGCTGGTGCTGCTTATTGGCCTCATTGTAAAGAGACTTGTTGCCATTACATATATATAAGAGATATATATTTGTTGCTGGGTTTTTCTCCCTCAAGAGGAGGGTTTGCCCAGGGTATCTGCTGTGTTATTGTGTCTGATTTTGAATTAATTTTCTGTGCACTGCATCTGATCATAAAATTAACAATTGCAAGTTTTGGAAGATAATCATACCTATGCCAAGCAATCCAAATGTGTCTTTGGGGTGAAAGAAGTAGAATACTTGGGACATGTGGTGTCACATGAAGGTGTCAAGGTGGACCCCAAAAAGATTGCAGCAGTAAAAGAATGGCCAAAACCTAAAAATATCAAAGGTTTGAGAGGATTTTTGGGTCTAATAGGATACTATAGAAGATTTGTTTGTAACTATGCTCTTATTGCAACACCCTTAACAACATTATTATAGAAGGATTCCGTTTCATGGTTAGAGCTAGCTACACAAGCCTTTTAACAATTAAAAGCAGCTCTCACTTCAACTCTTGTGCTAGCTACCCCAGACTTTCTAAGACATTTGTGGTAGAATGTGATGCTTCTGAACATAGTATTGGGGCAGTATTAATGCAAGAAGGGTGTCCCTTAGCATTTGAGAGTCGACAACTCAAAGGAAAAAACTTGATAAAGCCCACGTATGAGAAATAAACGTTAGCCATTATTCATGCAATTAAACAATGTATCAATATTTAATGGGAAGGCATTTCAAAGTCAAGACAGATCATGAGAGTCTAAAATATTTTTTGGAGCAATGACTATCCTCAACAAAACAACAAAAATGGGTTACCGAGATGCTAGGGTATGACTTTGAATTATTTATAGAAAAAGTAAGGAAAATATTGTAGTTGATGCCATTTCTCGACAAGAAGTAGAGGAAGCAAATATTTGTGCGATTTCTTTATTACAACCTAAATGGTTAAAAGTTGCATGAGAAGAGTGGCAGCATGATCCTCACATATAGAATCTCATGCTAAAACTTCAACATGACCCATCTTCTTTTGATAAGTTTGATGTTTGGAAACAAGATTCATTATGGTATAAAAATGATTATGTTTATGTAAAAATTCTCAGTTGAAAGATGACATTATCTCAAATGCATGATTCACCAATAGGAGGACATTTAGGGTTTTTGAAGACCTATCATTGTATAAGAAAGATTTCTTTGGGGAAGATCTAAAATCAGATGTAAAGAAACATGTGGCTGAATGTTTGATATGCCAAAAAAATAAAGGTGAAACAATAAAGACTTGAGGCCTCTTACAACCATTAGAAATTCCAACAGAATTTTGGGAGGAAATATCAATGGACTTCATTATAGGGTTGCCAAAATCAAATAATCTTGATGTAATTTTGGTTGTTGTGGATAGACTTACTAAATATGCACATTTTTGTGGACTCTCTCATCCACTTCATGCTAGTACCATGGCCAAAGTATTCATGGAAAATGTACAAACATTTCATGGAATTTCCAAAATCATAGTGAGTGATTGTGAGCCTATCTTCAGTACATATTTTGGACAAACTTATTCATAGCATGGGGTACAAAATTTTATAATCCACAATTAGATGGCCAAACAAAAATTGTGAATAAATGTTTGGAAGGATGATTAACAAACACAATGGTCCACATGGCCACCACTAGTAGAGTGGTTGTACAACACATCATTCTACACATCACTAAAATGATTCCATTTGAGGCTCTTTATGGCTACCCTCCACCATCTTCTACTTCTTATTTACAATCTCATTCCAAAGCTCATACAGTAGAGGATCAATTATACACCAACAAGAAATACTACAAATTCTTAAGGATAATTTAGTTATGGCTCAAAATCGAATGAAACAAGTAGATCAACATCGTAGTGAGAGGTATTTTGAAGAGAGAGATTGGGTATTTCTCCGATTACAACCTTATAAACAAATTTCTCTTAAGAAACATAAGAACATGAGCTTGCACCTAAATTTTATGGTCCTTATAAAGTTCTCCATCGAATAGGAAGTGTAGCTTATAAGCTAGAACTTCTGCCCTCTTCCAAAATTCATCCTGTCTCCAAAATTCATCCTGTCTTCATGTCTCTTGTTTAAAGAAAGTAATAGGTAACAATGCTCATCTAGTTAGAATTTCTAGAGTTAGATGAAGAAGATGAGTTTATTTTAGAACTTGAGGAAATTATTGAGAAAAGAGTGGAATAGTTGCAAAATAGAGCTATCTTTAAGTCCCTAATCAAGTGGAAGAATATGCCAATCAAAGATGCAACATGGGAAGATGAATAATTCATACAAAAGAATCTAGAGTTGCTAAGCATCGAGGACAATGCGTTTTTGAAGCGGAGGGGCATGTTAGGTGCCTAATATTCTATATTTGTAAATATAATAAGGTGAAGCACTTGTGGCATTCCTAACCTTAACATTACTTTTAGTTAATACACTAATCCCTCTTAATTAAGATGAAGGGGTGTTTCCCTACATAGTTAAGCCTATAAATAAGGAGGAGATGTTCCTCCCAAAGCATCATATCATCAAATATTGAATTTATATATTTTTATTTGATTATAAGAGGTCACCCCTTCGAAGTGGTCTGCTATATTTCTGATTTTTACAAATATTTCTAAGAAATGGCATATCATCTAACTCTGTAACTGCTGATTATTCTGTCAAAAAGTTCTGATACCATAGTTGGAAAACTCAAACTCAGAAAAAACTTGGCAGACCCAAAATTTGTGACTCGACAACTTAAAAAACTGCTTAAATTTCTTTAAAAACAGTTTTTTTTTTTTGCAAAATTTAAAGACAAAATATATTCAATGAGTCCATAAATGAGTACAAAAGTGTTTTCTATTAAATTTGATTCAATTGAATACAAATTGAGTACAAAATCACATCATCATGCAAAATCCTGATACAATAGTTACCTGGTAATTATTATGAATATATGATGATTGTCTTTGAAAATCATCATCATAATTCATAAATTGCATATTACAACATTTGACATCTTCCTCTATCCTAGTCTAGTGAAAATTTGGGGAGAGGTTCTAATCAATGATATTATGATAGTGAGAAAGATAATTGTCTAAGTTGTTGATTCCAGTCTTCACTCCCAAATCCCCTCATTGTAATCAAATTTCTTATATGAGAAGAGATCCTAATAGCTAGTGGGGGTCTAGGAGTGGAGATCTCAATGGGGTCAAGGGGTGGTGCCCCTTGTGGCGTTTGGGGGCAACGCCCCTGATGGGGTTGAGGGGCAATGCCCCCAATGAGGTCGAGGGGCAGCCCCCCTCGTGGGGGTCTAGGGGAAACACCCCCAGTAGGGTTGAAGGGCAGTGCCTCTCACGGGGTTTGTGGGTAGTGCCCCTGATGTGATAAAATTTCTTGTCGCACACCATTTCAGAATTTTATTACTTAAGGGAGAAATTAGGTATTTGGCACATTTTTATGAAGAATATTTGCTCTCCAAGTGCTATGTGAGGAAGTGTGAGGGGCGTTCATGCATTTATAGGGCAAAATCGTGAGGTTTTTTACTATTTTTCCCGATTTTTAACCTTTTTTCGTGTTTCACATTTTTAATGTATCTAATGAGTTTTTGGCAAGTACTTGCCAGTACTTGCCAAAAACTTGGCGAGTAAATGGCGCTAAAACTCGCCATCTGTTTGACTCGGTGAGTACTTGCTGACTTGGTGAGTTTTCTGCAAGTATGCCATCTATTTCTGATACATATTGTTATCATGCTGAAAATAACACCCTAGAAGCATACCAACACCACCAAATTGCCAACTGCTGAAAGGACACACTTCTAATCCCCACTACACACACCCATCACATTGAAAACTGAATATTGGCTAGCTCTTAGAAGGAAAACAGAATTTGCACCAGTTTGATATGATTGTAAAACTAGAATAGCACACTCAAAAAGAACCATATATCACATCTACATAAGAAATCCCACTCTAATAGGTGAGGGTAGGGCTTCCCAAACCTAGGCATCACCCTTTATCAATTGAACAACTCCAAAAAGGGAGCGCTTTTACCTCTATTTCACACACCCAACTACACATAGTACAGTTTAGGCATGTTGTTCCAGCCCTCTAACAAACTTCATCTATCTTCAACTTGGTACGGATTACAAATTGGAGATTTAGTGATGGATAACAATAAGTTTTAATACCTTGTGATGAGCAAATAACACTTGCTGATGATACAACCTGTAATGGATGGTATACCCAGCAGTTAGGGATTGGTACAACCTCTTTTCAACACTCCAAAATCCTCCAAATTGAATGCTTAACAAACATCATTAGTAAACCAAAAAATTACTTATCCAAAGATATCAAATACCTCCATGTTTGAAGCAACAAAATCTCAAACTTCACTTGCAGGTGCACTGGTGATTCTTGGATGAAATCACTCTAACTAGTTAGGGGGGTTTTTGTCCCCGAAACTAGTATTTTCGAGAGGGATTTCGTCCTCAAGAAATTGGAGGTGAACACAGGTTCTCTCTAAAGCAAATGCAATATCAAAATATCTAACCTCTCAAATGAGCCCTCAACTCCTTTTTATGATATTTTGGAGGCAAAAATATAATAATAAAAAATAACAATTCGCTTTTTCCTCCGCAAACTCATTTTTGAAAATAATAATAATTCATCATGTTATAAAAGACCCCCTTGTGCCTCGGTGTGCCCCTTGGTGGCACTATTTCAACAAACACTTTTAAATAAATAATTACACTTATTTGCCTTTTTAATAATTCCTCCTTAGGTCAATTAAAGTAATACTTATTTAATAATTAAATAAATCACCCAAGCTGCAGAAAGTATTGAAATGGCATAAATATGAAATTCTGGTCATACCAATACGCCACAAAAGATTTAGGATGAAGAACTAAAGCAACTTGGTGATTGTCTAAAAATAGGATGCTTCTCCAAGAAGTTTGGAGAGCATAAAAAAGGCTCGAAATGCATTTTGAAAGCATCATGGGGTTCACCAATGTTGAAAACTAATGATCAGATTTAATGCACAGAAAATTAATTCAAATCAGATAATAACATAGTAGATACCCTGGGAAAACCCTCCACTTGAGGGAGAAAAACCCAGCAACAAAGATCCCTCTTATATATATAATAATGGCAACAATTC